>OZ059905.1:11859833-11989833 GCA_964057215.1 Oscheius myriophilus
TCTCAGAAATAGGGAAAATGGCTATATCTCTTGTTTTTCCAGCACAAGATAGTTACAAAACTTAACAAACTACCTTCCAGGCAAATGCGTTTCTTTTGAAATACAAGCCAAAAAGTTTTATTTCCGGTTTCCCCAGCAGTTATTCCCATATTTTGCCCTGGAGACTGCATAATGCAAGTCATGATTGTGATTGTTCTTTTCTTTGAATGTCTAGACAGGCACTCAAAGGGCATTTAGGCTGACATGCGTAATTTACGATTAGAAGGACACAACCAAGAGATGAATTTCAATCCAAACGAATTATTAGGCAAACTTCTTTGATTCGAATGACATTTCATTGTTTTCAACGTTAGAGAGCTTTAGGAAAGAGAGTGAGAGAAAGAGAGCGAAAGAGAGAACAGAGGCAGAGAGAAAAAGGGGATTATAAGTACGAGTTAGAATGTGATTGATTAAGACACAGAGACAGACAGACATAAAAAGAAAAAGATGAAGAGAAAGAGAGAGAGAGAGATAGAGCTAGAGAGATAGAGAGAGAGAGAGATAGAGAGAGAGAGAGAGAGAGAGAGAGAGAGAGAGAGGGGAGAGTCAAATACCAAAAGGAAAATTACAAGAGCTGTGAAATTGAGCTTGAGAAAGATAGAGAGTCATAGATATTTATTGAGTACCTCCACTTTATAGGTTGGAAGACCATTCTGCATTTTGATTTACCCATGACTTTAAAAAAAATGGAATAACACAATCCTTTTTTGTTCAATCAGTTTGACATTCGGTTTGCAGACATTTTCTTTTTCCCACAATTTTCCCCGACTCACCCTCGAGGGCCTCCTGGATGAATCCCATGGGCCGGCGACCTTCAATCTGAAACATCTTCTTTTGGCATGGGAATCCGAGGGGGCTAACAGGATTATGAGTGAATTCGGGCCCTTGGGGCGCAGAAATGCGGGCAAAAAGTGCAATGGCCGTCCTTATGAGCGGATTATGGCCGTCGAGTCGACTAACTCGATTGCTCAACTACGGAGAGTTCTGATTCGAAGGAGAACACGGAGAGGCAGGGGCTGGGAAAACAAGTGGCCGTGACAGCAGGGCGGGTCAGAAAATGAGAGGCTGATGAAGCACGGTGAAAGCAAATGTTCCTTCTTATGTGATTATGAGGGGTTTGCACGATATTTTAAAGAACATTCCAATAACAAGTGGAGAGAAATTTCTCGAGAACCACTTAATCAAAACAGCATATGATAGGAACTTCCCGGGTTGTTGTACGAGTATTTGAACTATTCCTCTTCAAAAATCACTATTGTCTAGTCGTTAGAGTCTTTGTTTAGAGATACCTATACGGCATAAGTGGGGCGACGAATACACTCGTTCGTTTTCAAAATTTTGAAAAACAGATGTTTACACCATGTTTCTCAAAAAGAGAGATGAAGAAAAACAGATGTAGACAAAGACTCAACATTTCTTAGGGGGTTGTATCACTCTTATGGGGACGGAGTACCAAACTTTGCGAAAAAGTAAAATATTCGAAATGTGTTCCACAGGTTTAAAAAGGCCTTCGAAATGTGTCGTATTCGAAATGTGTTCCACAGGTTTAAAAAGGAAAATAGTTGAAATTTTCGTATGTCCTGCTCAAAAATGAAAACCTAGTTTACCCAAAACCTACCTACAATTAATGTACCCTTAAAGACCTTTTTGGGCCTTATCATTGTTTTGCTGAAAATGGTTGAATGGCTGCGGCCGTTATTTCATTGTACATTTACTATTTTTGAGAATAAGGGTTCAAAAATGTACTAAACTGAACATGGATCTCCAAATTTAACCAACGTGTGTCATTGAAAAGGTTTTGAACTAATTTACTGTAGAAAACAACCTAGCGGGAAGATTGAGTGACCATGGCTACTGAGATAGAGTGTGATCTACTGTGGTCTTATACAAATGGACCAGGTGTCACGGGCCCGTTTTAGCCCATTCTGTTGGTTTTTCTCAAGTTATGGCCAAGATAAGGGGTTATTCTCGGAGACAACCGACAACCACCGCCGTCATCACAACGCAGGAGGAGAAATAGCCTCGCAGAGACGATTCCACGCATTTCACGCAGTTTAATGTCTCTGGTAACAAAACGAAGGGTACACAAGGGAAAAGGAAGGAGGAAGCAAAGGACAAACAGAAGACGCAACTTTAGCACCCAAGGAACAAACTTCAACGTAGAATGTTGCAATGGGAACACGGGAAAGGAAGGATCGTGAAACTACAAACACAGAAGTATCTTCTGTTCGTGGCTTGTGCCAAAGTCAGAGGTAACCTTAATCATCGAGTGCATTCCTCAGATGGAACAAGTACAAGGGTGAGATAAGACTTTTTGCTTTTCAACTTGGGCGATCTTTTGCGCAGATTAAAAAAAACGTCTCTCAATGTCACGGTTCGGAAGTTTGAACAACTGCGAATGCCTCCGTCAAGGTTCAAAAAATTTGATTTACAGCATTTTCCAAGCACTATACGACGCCCAGTATTCTTTATGCTGAACACATCCCTACTCATGTCATTTTAACCTTGACCTTAGCACCCAATCTTGTTCTACAGAATTTGGTTTAATGGATAGGCGTGAAAGAGAGCTATTTATAGGCGTAACCTGCAACCTGCAGTTCGATTCATCAAGATCAAACAGTTTTGCACGCACCATCTTATCAACAAAACAGGAAGCGACGATGGGCGGAAGTTGTGTTTTCTCAGCTACGGTACGCGAACAATGTAAAATTGGATTGGGTGAAAAGAATTCCTTAAGGACTTAGACTATATTCGTATTTAACGCTCCCATTAAATATGGAAATTCCTGAGAAACGCAAGTGTTCTAAGCACAACGTCATCTTCTACTAGATCATATATCCAAAAATTTAAACTGTACAATTTTTGACGAACTGTGGACATATGTGTCAAATACAAATTAGAGGTTATTGAGGAGAAAGGGGGCAGAACACCTCCCAATGATAATAAAAACTACTGACACACGGTCAATGTTGGTTTTTACTGTTGTTAATTTCAGCAAAAAACTCCACGTTTGAAAGTGTAGCCGTCGCCAAACGAAAATCAGCGAGAAAAAGCCGTTTTTCTCTGCTTCCCCGGTTTTTGCACACTCTTTTCGCCTGCGTATCTCAAGAATGCTGCATTCGGGCTGTTTTTGGCAGGATTCCAATTTGGCGACCGCTATAAACGATGATGGCGGAAAACTATCTTCGATCTCGGTAAACCAATACAAAAATGTGTTAAATTTAAGGGCCATCTCGGGACAGCCCGGGCCGGGCTAGAATTTTTTTTTTACACTGCGGCCCGCCTTTTGCAACCCCAGCGCACGGGTAGAATACCTTTCATCGCAACGGGAGCCCATGCCGGTAATCTTGAAAACTGTATTCTTCGTAAAACCAAACATAGAAATAGGGACGAATGAAGCCACTGAAGCATAAAAAGAAGAGGTAACAGAAGTTTGTAAATTCCTTTAAGTCCAATATGAAGCCCTTTTCGTCAGGGTGCCTTGCGAATTACAGTTATGTGAGAGATTACTCGTACTAAACAGAAACATGATTTAATTGTAAGTTAAGACAGAAGTTACGACGTGCAGCTCCATTCTCCTGCCGTGTCCAGGATGGAGTGGTAAATATCTCTTTTGTAGCTATGACATAGCCAGAAAATCCACCAGGTGTATAAAATGAGCGGTTTTGTATGAAAAACATGTTATCTGGAGCCGGTAAACAGGCATTTTATCAGAATTCTCGGGAGAATTCGAAGCAATGTAGGAGGCCTCACGGAGTGTTGGAAACGGCGATGGCACGGAGGAGATGTTTGGATTGATACGGTAAGGAGCGTCAATGACACGCGAAACACAGATCACAGATCGGGCCGCAGATTGCGAATCACACTGTTATTTTAGGAAATACATCAGCTGACGAGGCAGGGGTTGTGTTTTGCAGGAAAACTTTGATATTGAACTTTAACGATCCAAATGTGAAAAGAAGAAATTCAAATTAAAAGGAACACGACGGGTGCCGAACTAAGCGAACCGTCAACTTTTTGTGAAGCGATAACTTCTAGGCGCGCGGAGCCCTTCGGCAGCTCAACTTTGCAGCCATACGTCGCAGGCAAAAGTTCAGAAGCTTGAATTTAGTATCTGACTGTTATTGCAAACTTAAAAGTTAATTAACCTCCAGTTATTCAAACTCTTCGGTCGCCAAGGAACTTAGTTTTTGGCCTGGCCACACATAATTTAGAAAGATACGGGTTTTTTTTTTTTTTAGAAGAGTACCTCTTTTACGTGCTGTTAGATAGAATGTTTTAGAGCTGGCCAAACATCGGGCTCAGCCCGGACCGGGTCGAGAAATTTGAAAGACCGAGCCCGGCACGGCCCGACCATGATTACTCGCATTTTGCACGTGAAAATGCCGTGAAACACGTGAAACTCGGCCTACGGCCGAACTCACCCTCCCTCGCTGGAGAAATGAAAGCGTGGACCTACGCAGATACACTACACACACAGAAAAACACGGTCGGGTTTTATTATAAGGGATCATTAACAACATAATTATCTGAAATTTAATTTGTAGGTAAGTTTATATCCTAATGGCGAAAAATCTCACCTTTACTTGTCAATCGATTTTTAAAACGGGCCCGCAGGCCAAAATCGGGCCCGTTTGGGTCGGGCCGAGAGTTTTTGGAGACGGGCCCGGTCTGGCCCGCGAGCAGCCCTGGAATATTCGGCCACTTCATAGCTTAGTTGTTGCAATTACAGTATCTCAAATGTTATGACTAACGCTTCCAAGTGTAAACAATCAAGAAAGGGCCATGGAGACCATTGCACTTTAGAATCCACAAAAGGAAAAGCTGGTTTCAGAATTAGCCATATGTTTATTGGTGAATTAGGGGTGCGTTTCCGACAGAAAATGCACAGTTAAGGTAGTTTCTGCATTGGGTCTCGGCTCGTGATCTACCGTAAACATTTGAAAAAGATATAGTCGTCCTTGTGTCATTGAGATGACGTGTTTACTCCACCGTGGTTCATTGAAATCCACCCAACAGATGCCCCATTGCATCTGTTAACACAAGATCAAGGGTAAAAGCACATGTTACGTTTGAACGAAACACTTTTTCAAGACCAAAATGTTATCACAAACTTTTCGCCTCTAGTACTGCTTTCAAGAAAGTGCTAAAAAGGTCAATGACATCAAAAGGCGGCCGGGAACCGCTCTATCGCCTAGTGCCAGAGTCAATCTTGTAGTACCCGGCCGAAGGTCCATTTGTGTAGAGAAGCGTCCTAAGGCCGCCGAACTCAAACGGCAAAGGCCGCCTAGCGGGGGGAATGCGAGAAAAACGCGGGTCACCATGGAGTTAAAATGAAACCCGTAAAAGTTCAACTTTACGACAAACAAATCAGAATATTCATATTGGAATACCTCATAGAAATGGCCTTCGTGACGCAAACAGATTCCACGCGGAACAGTTTTATCGAAAAACTTTTTATGAAAACATTTGTCTTCATAAAATGATTCATCTTGTATGACTGAGTTTTCTTTAATTTTACGTTTAAATGAAACATTTCAAGGTTCTGCAAGAATTTGGGGCTTCCCAAAAATACTAGTCAGGAAATATCGGACTCTAGCGTTTACAAAAATAAAATTCCACGGAACGAGTTCCCCCTTGGGTTCTATCATTGTTGGGGTTCGTAACGTGAAGCCCTAATTTGCAAAATCTTTAAAGCCCTTTCAAAAAACATTAATTGAGAAGTCCTAATGTTTTGGAGAAATATCAGGATTCACAAGGAAAACCGGAACTTACCGAGATATGATTAGACCTTTAATAGAGCCATAATATGTTTTTTGAAAACTAATGTAGACGAAATAAGATGACCAATTGGAACTTTATATAACAGTGAGTTTAAAGTCAGGGACTTCAACCGCCTGAGGTGTCACTGACACACGAGTGCAATTGAACCAAGAGGGTTCACGATTAGTAAAGGCGTTAGAAAAACAAAACTTTTAGGTGGAAAGAATCGCAACCAATGAGAACTGCCTACGATGCAAAACAACAATAAGAAAAACAAAATAAGCTGAAGTCGATTGAAGGCTTTAAAATTTTGGAAATGATTTTTTAGCTGAAAACCCTCTCTAACTTTCGCTGCGTCACGGACAGTTCCATTTTCATTTTCTTAAAAGTACTCACAGAAAATCTGTGTCAATTCGAACGACTTTCAAAGAGAAACGTAAACTTTTTCCCCTTCGGGTGCCATTTCAAATCAGTTCACGCGACAATTGCTGACCGGTCAAAAAGAACCGTTCGGAGTTCCGCTCGTAATTTGGAGGGTGTTGGGTGATAATCGCAGTTCGCGAGGTGTAAATGTGGCAAGTGAGTGCGTTTTTCCCTCGCCGGAGTGCTTAATTGGCGGCTGAAGGTCTAATTGGCTCCGCGTCAGCCACATTAATGCTCATCTCCAGGAGGAGAGAGGTCAGGGAGGAGGAGGAGGAAAAGAGGAGAGGGAGGAGGAGAGGACTAATGAGGGACGTCTTGTTGACTAGGGAAACAAGAAAACGGCGGACGAGGGAAATGAAAATCAGAGGGAGAGGCGTCAAAAGAGGCGGCAGAGGAGACAGGCCGTAATCTGGAGGGTGGAGGAAATTATGTGTCGGAAAGAGAGGAACACCCGACTGAGACTCATTTGAGGTAATTATAACACTCGCATTTTCAGGCTGACGGCGGCAGCGTTTAGCAAATGACACACACTAGGAACCATGAAAATGCGGGACCTCTCGTTTTGAATGTGATTTTTTCGGTGACACCATTCGAAAGGCCGAACAAACTGCAATTCTGTTGGACTAGTGTGGAGAGAAAATCAGCCAGCACAATTTTCATAGGCTTTCGAGCGTTGTTTGTTTCAATGACTAAAAAAATTGTATGTTTTTTCCTGCAAAAATAAATTTATCTATGTCTTTGATTTCAAAATTTTTTAAATGACGGGTAATCGAACTCTCTAATCAACTAAAAGTACAAGTGTATAATAAATAACTAAATAAGGTAAAGCTCATCTCTTGAGAACATAAAAATGAAACTGCCATATTTTTGTGGATGTCGAACAACAATGAGCTTTCCCATAAAACCAGAAGAAAGTCATAACATGCATAACGAAAATACTCGGAGAACGCTGGAATGTTTAGGGTTCTCAGGGTACGAAAAGGGTTATTAGATAGAGATAGAGAGAGAGAGAGAGAGAGAGAGAGAGAGAGAAAGGGAGACAGGAAAGAGAGAGAAAGAGAGGGGGAGAGAGAGAATAAAAGATAGAAATCCACATACTAAAAGAGAGGTAGAGATTGACGAAAAGCAATGCAGAGAGCTGGAGGGAAATAGCTGGAAGGAAACAGAGTAAATGATAAATAAAGAGAAAGAGTGATAAATAAACATAAATAGATAAAAGAGAAAAACAGAGAGATAGAGAGATAGAGATATAGACTAACAGAGTTATAATGAAGAGATCTAGAGAAATGGCAATAGAGAAAATAGAGAGACAGTTAATATTAGCTTGTTCAATAAGAAATGTCATTGCAGACATTGTTTTGAGAATTCATTTAATTTTCTCGAAACCACACGGAACTTCCGAAGCTTAATCGATGTAAAGATACAGATGGCAAAACAAAGGGAAAACCAAAGGTTGAATAGGAAAACATACAATTATGATGGAGAACTCCATGTACAGTAGAGACTTGGATGTGGGCAAATCCCTTGTTTAGGGAAGACTAAACAAGAGATTCGCGCGGAGACGCCTGAGGGCATTGCGGAGAAGCCGCACACGAAACATTCGCCAAATATACACTCAAAGGAAGGAAATAGGGAAAGGTTTCCAAGGAAGAAACACAGAGTACAAATCACTTTTCTCCATTTAGAAGATTTTCACGGAGGCGTATAGGTAAAATCAACCTGTTTTGGAGATTCGTTTAAGCGCCAAAGAAAGGTTAGTAGTGCAGGAAAAAAGGTAATAGACCTACTGTAATTGCCGTGTATTTTAAAGGGAAAAAGCGAGAAAATGACCACCGCGGTCGCAAAAAGATCGTTTGATGCGCTAGTCTCTTCAATGATTCACAGAGCGGGGAATTTCAAATTGGGAGCTCAAAAACCCAGAACACCAGAAAATGAACCGAAATGAAGAGATAAGAGAAAGAATGGATTCCAGAGTTTCACATCACATTCTTGTCGTTTAAAAAGACCTTTCCAATTTTTCTGTGTAGGTTATTGAGTTTTGCGCAATTTGGTATTTCACATTTGGTACTCAGCCAATGCTATCAGGCCGTTTATGTGAAAAACGGTAAAATGAGCATTTTTCTATCGTTTCTATTTTCGGAGAACATTGAATACTTCCGCTGTGGAATAACAGCAGAAGCTGAAAAATGAGAGGTTAATGTGTGTCCATGCATGAACGACGAAAGACCGGTGTTTTCCCAAAACAAGGACAAGCTTAAGCCAATTAGCATACAGACTTTCAATTCCCTCGGGGATTTGGCAGTGAGAATATTACTTACCCAGAGGCATAATTGTGAGAATTATAAAGCAAAATAGAGAGAAAAAGAGAGAAGAGAGAGAGAGAGACAGAGAGAGAGAGAGAGAAAGAGAGAGAGAGAGAGGGGGAGAGAGAACGAACCACGGAGACAGACAGACAAAAACAGAGAGAACTATAGAGAAAGATATAAATAGACAGCGATTGAAAGAGAGAGAGAGAGAGAGAGAGAGAGAGAGAGAGAGAGGAATAATGCAGATGAAGAAGTTGAACCAGAGAGACAGTCAGCTGAGAGGGGTTTCCCCCGAAGGCATCCCACCTGATCTCCCCTTCCCGTCACCGTCGTCGCCCAATCGTTTTGACATTCCCGATCGGTCACTCGTTTCCGTCTCAAACTCTTCCCTTCTCTCTTCATTTGGCCCATCGCCAAGTGAAATAGGCGGAATCGTGGAAAACAATACGTGCCCACAACAGATTGAGTAGGATCTAGTTTCAGAAGGCGTTTCGCTGGATTCCGCCCTTCGGCTGGCCTCTGACCGTTCGTTTTCTAAGACAACATCTCCTCCTTCAATTCTGCACTGAATATTTTGTTCTGGGCGGCAACAGGTCGTTCAGGCGGTGTCGAGGGGAATAAAAGTTGTTTTGGCGTAGATTCATTCTTTCCCTCTCTCACTTGCCTTCGTCAATTCCACAGGGGAGAAAGACAGCAAAATGCTCCATTTCAGGGAGCACACTTGCATTTTTATTGGCTCAAATGGGCAAGAAATGGGCTCCTTTCTTTTTGCAAACGACGGTCTCACCGTTGGAAGAAAATACGCCAATATTGCACTTTTCAGCCCTCAGGGGACACAATCAGAGTGTGCAGATATCTCGCCTCTGGGGACACTCCGTTCACTCTTTCAGGTCAAATACCTCCCACACACTTTATTTGACAACCCAATGGAATTATTATTGTGATTCTGTTTTCATTTAAGATTTCTCTTTATTCTAAAGAATCAAAAGGGGGAAGTAAAATTAGCTCTATTTGTTTGTTGTCTACCTTTTATATGAAGTCACTGAACCAGCCTTGGTGTTGGAAAAAATACAATTCAGGCCAGACGCACAGATATAGAGGCATTTTCTCTCCTTCTTTCTATTGCACTCACTATTTTCGAACAACTAAGCGTGCTTGTTTGTGTATGTTTATGTGTATGTGTGTGTTTGTGTATGTGTGTATGTGTGTGCGTGTGTGCGTGTATGCGTGTGTGTGTGTCTCACAAACAGAGGTGGAGAGCAACTCATGATCGAAATGCCTTGTCTTTTCTATTAAAAGAGTAATCCTCCGTGGTCTTCGATGTCTCTGTGGATAATTGGAGTACATTTCCCTCATCCGGCTTCAACCCAAAATTGGCTCGTTAAAAGTGGAGGCCTGTTTTTACAACTTGCAATTGTAATATCCCAGTAGGGCACTCCCAATCACTAGGATTGATTAAAACAGACGTAGTCCTTTCCTTCCTTTTTCGTATTCTATTGAAAACACTTAATTAAAAGAACTCCTTTCCCTCCGGCCATTTGTCAGTCGCTCCCTGAAAGTCCTCCATGCATCTGCGAGAGCTGCCCTTTCCTTAGACGGACTTTTGGAAAACAATGGAATTCGAAGGATCGCTTCCCCTGTTTATCCCATTAGAATACTATCTTTAGCTAATGTTTTCAAGAAGGGAAGTATTAGTAAAGCATGTGCTTGTTTCAAGAAGAGAGAAACACTTTTTGTCTTTATCTGTTTTGTAAACTTTCAAAAAAGCAGTGTGTTTGAAAACCATTCAATCTCGGATGCTCAATATAAACAAAAAGTAATTAAGATAATTACGGCTTCAAAGATCGCATTGTCGGGTTGAACATTTTGCCCAGATTGCTTTTTCTGTATTTTTAGGCAACCGATACTGAAGTGTAGTCTCTCATCTTCAGCCCAACACATTTTATATATAAACATATATCACTTGGTTTCTCTGCGGTTTTTTTTGCAATAGATATTTCTTTTTTTCCCAGATCAAGTCGATGGAAAAATTCAAAGGGTCTCGTTTTGTTTTAAGTCGATTTTCTTACGTCGATTTTCTTTATGAAGGTCAAGGAGTTTTTCAGACTTTAACTTTTTAAACTGTGCGCCAACACTTGTAGAATTTTATGGTTAGAATGCCATTTTGCGCAACTGTTATGTCAAAGGTCGAAAAATGCAAAAAACAGGAATTTTTAACGACTCCTATGTCGAAGTGCACACCATTTTCGTCATTTTTGTGATAAATTTGATTTATTCATTGAATAAGCTATCAAATAAACACTAGTTTCAGCCATGTTGACCAGTTTTGAAAAATTATACCGGTACCCTACCGTAACCCGGGTAAAAAAAATCGATACTGTTCTGAAAGTTTCAAAATGGTCTATATGGGCCCTGTGAAGATTATTGACCAATTTTGGACCAGTTCTAGGGCTATCAAATTTTCCCTAAGACAGTGGCCTTAAAGGGACCATCAGGGTCCTTTTTAAAGTTTATTTTAATTAATTAATTTAATTTAGTTGATCAATTATCTACTTATTATTTTCAACTCCTTTTTCCTAAAAAGCCGTAATTTCAAATCAAAACTCAAAATTAATTTTTTCCAACGGGCTCCAGCTTACGTTTTTTCACACCATCTGCCCGCTGTCCAAGGTGAAAGCCGCTGGGAATAAGGACCACGCGGCGCTGAACATCCATCGACCTCATATCCAACTGGTTAGCCCCGGTAGCTGGTAACTAAACGGTCCCAGGTTCGGTTCCACTCTCGTGCAAATGGTTTTTGCTGACAAAAAGAAAAGTAACTGATAAAGTCGTACTGTTGTTATTTGACGTTGGTTTTAATTGTAGAAAAAAGGTCCCTGATGGTCCCTTTAAGGCTTCCAATCAAATTTTACAGAGACGCTGTTTTAATGAAATTTCGAGAACAAGGAATGTGTTCTTGCTGATGAATCTTGTGAGTCTATTCTCCTTGTGCTTCCTTCTTCCGGCAGCATTGCGATCTTTCACCAGCGAATGAATGCATCTCTATTTCCGACACCAATGTGTATCCGTTGCTCGAACATTGTGTTTCCATCTCTCTCTCTCTCTCTCTCTCTCCCCCTCTTTCTCTCTCTCTCTCTCTCTCTCTCTCTCTCTCTCTCTCTTTCTTTCTCTCTATCCCTTCCTTTGCTTGTCTTTCATTCGGAGTCTTCTCCCCTGCTGTCAGCCCGAGCCGTCCTTTGTCGTCTTTCTTCAATTCGCCATCTAATGAAACGCCTTCTCAGCCTTGGCTAAGCCCTGCAACTGACATTCCTGGATGAGAGGGCGTGGCCAGGTGCATTAATCTGGTCATAGTTGACTTTTCGCCTCAGGACGTCCGGAGAGGCGCTTTCTTATAAGACACGACCACGCGAATCCTCCCTCAGGCCAAGATTTTCATCCGAAGAACACTTTTGCACCGCAGAACGTTTTTCACAAAATCCATGCGGGAGCCTAGTCAATTTTATGACTTTAACCTAAGCCAAATTGAAGAAATCTTTCATCATGACATGACTGTGATTTCAGAGAACATGGGGAAGCCTTAACACAACCCCAGTTGAGATTATACAAGCTGAAGACTCTGCTTTACTCCTGACAGCCGGCTTCCCACGGGGAGGCATCCGACCGCTGACAACAGCATTGTTTTCCAATTTGTTAGCTCCAGTCGGCTGGCAGGATTTCGATTAAATTAAGAGAAACAGAAGGAGGCAGCCAGCTGTCACTAAGGAAAGGACTACGGCTGTCACGAGACACTCTTTTATTGGAAACATTCCGCTAATTCTGGATACGGTTGTGCGATGAGGCGTGGCCACTGGAATTTGGGGGAGGCTCCTGGGGGCGCTGATTGAGGGGGCGGGACTTAAGTTGGGGGAAGACCGTCGGAGAGAGTAATCTCTCTTTCTCTCTCTTCTCTCACCGCCTCACTTTATCGCGTTGCATCTGTCTCGCTCTTTTCTTTCTCACATGTCTCTCTTCTCTCTATGTATCTGCCTCTGTTTCTCTGTATCTTGGATTAAATTTTACTTTCCCTCACTGCTGCTCTAGATATCATTGTTGGATCGGCTTTCTCTCTCTTTCTCTCTCTATCACTTTCTCGTTCTCTCTCTCTCGCTCTCTTTCTCTCTCTCTCTCTCTCTCTCTCTCTCTCTCTCTCGCGTGTGTGTGTGTGTGTTTCGTGTTATCCAATCATGTCTTCACTGTGTTCTCTGCTTTTTTATCCTTTCTCTTTTCTCCCCCTTGCTCTCCTTCCACCCCTTCCTGCTACATACTGCCCTTTCCAAGTAAATGCTGATCCGATCAGGAAGTCCACCTTAATCGCATGAAAGTTAATTTCTCTGACAATAAACCATTCCCCCCGTTGTGAATCAGTCTCCCCCTCCCACCTTCTTCAGTTCAAATTGACCTTTTTTCAAATCTAACCCCTTTTCCTCTTCACCTCAAAACGCCCCCCCCCGTGGCCCAAACTCCCCCTGTGTCGTGTTGCAGTGTGTGTCCGGATTGACATCCCCCGGTTATTATCCCAGTCCACTTTGCCGCGTAATCCCGCCTCCATTATTCTCGTGTTGTTGCTCTGACGGCGACAAAGCGAACACCTCGGCCCACAGCCTCCAGCTCCTCTTTTTTGCAACTTCAAACATTTCAACTGGGCAGCTTCTCCCGTGTTTTTCAAAACCCAGTAGCAACCGGGAGTCCTGATTTGACTTTAATTCAGTCTCAGCCAACAATTTGATCAAAAGGCGGCGGGATGGCGAGACGACAAACCATTAGTCTTTAAATGTTATAGTCGTGCTTTGATTACTTCCGCCTTTGCCCAGCAGACTGACCTTTGTACAATCGTGCACGAAATACTTACAATTTTAGTCACACTTCAGGTTTGTCAGGCTATTTGTCACTCTGTTAGTATTGAGGGCAGAAGTACATGGACTACATATGCCCTGCTTCTTTTCTTGCAGCCAGGCTTTCTAAAATTCAAAAACTTCAGTGAAACCAGACACTTCATTTTCTTCAAAACACTTGAACACCACTTTTTTCTCTCGAAATTTCGGGTCTAGTGGGCGTGGTTTCCTCATTTTGACTTTCCGTGCCGTCAAGATGTGGAATTCAGCAAGACAATTTAGTAACCCCACTACTTCTCTATCTAACAAACACACACACACACACACACACACACACACACACACACACACACACACAAGAGCATGCGCTTATATTCCCCTGTTTCAACCTTTTTGCAGTTTATCCTCTCTTTGCTTAGAAAGGTCGTTGTGGGTAAACAGAAATGCGTAAAACGGAAAATGCAATAGGGAGTAAACAGGCCAAACAAAGGCTGATTGCCAGTTTTCCTTTCCTTTCCTGGCTGTACACTTCCTCCAAAATCCCTCTTTTCCTCTCCTGGATTCCACCACGACGGCCACATCTAATCCTGTTTATCTCGGAAATTTAATTCTTGTTTCCACGCCAAAACACGCCCTTTGCAACCGGTGAGGCGGGATGGCGAGTGTTCGTTACGGGAATCACAACAGACGGAAGTGGGCCTCAAGAATACCTGGAAAAGAGCGAAAAATAAAAAGTGGCCCAATGGCAGAGACGAGCAAAGAACGGAAAAATCCGAGGTTTTTAATGAACAGCGGCAGTTCTATGTTCTTTTGAAGTCTAGGTAGCCCAAAACTTGTCAAAATATCTGTTTTTGGAGCTTTTTGGAGTGACGCCTAACAAAGTAGGCTGAAATATTAATTGTTGTGCATTTCACTTTTGCACGTGTACGCAAAGAACAAAAATGTCACTTGAGCACCAGCAGAAAGACATTTGGGATTTTTTTATCATTAAGAAATCATTTACATACGAAAGAACGAGTTCTTACCAAAAAAAAGATAAAACTTGCTTTTGCCAATTCATGCGCCCAATGAACAAAAGATCAAATTTTTTCCAAATTTAATTTTATTTGAATTATTTGAATGAACATAATCATGTAAAAAGATTTAGTTGTTAAACACACAATTTATATAATTTGGAAACAGCACCTCGAAACGCATTTTCGGTAAAATACAGGAATACGCCTGAAAATGGATTTTTATGGATTTCGAATCAAAGCCCATTCGAAAGTAAACAAAAAGTTAGTACTTTTACAGTGCGGGAAATAAGTATAGGTCCACTTCAAAATTTAGATTTTTTCAAATCTCGCTCAAAATCTTGATATGCCCTATATGTCATCGTTTTCCCCATGGTCGATTACCCCTTGCTGCAACAAACAAGAGGTTTTCATTTGCATATTCAAATTTTAGGCTAATTTTCGCGAAAAATGCAAAATTCAGGTGGGAAAAAAGTATAGGTCCACCCTAAAAAAAACTGAGCATTTTTTAAGACAGAAGAAAAATCAATAGTCAACAGGTCCTCCACGACGAAGGAGACACTCCGAGTGACGGCTGGGAAAGGAAAGAAAAAGTTTGCGACTCATCGAAGGCGTTATCTTAGCCCACTTTTGACTGAAAACCCTCTTCAGCTGATCGATAGTGAAAAAGTGCTTTTTCCTAGGGTTTCAGCTTCCCCATGACAATTCATTAGAAGTTTTGGGGTCTCATTGAGTTCCAAGAGTGTCTGTATTCTTATGAAAGTGATAACTTTGTTAGAAACATTCCGCTGAATACGACACACACCGTCACCGTTTGCAAAAACACGCGTATCAGGATACGGACAGAAACTTTTTGAGACCTCGAGACAGACACCATTGGAAAGCCCATGAAAAGTTGTCTTGGAAAATGTTTTTGTTGCTGTTCAGAAAAATATCCTATCTCAACAAACACGCGTTGAAAACCAAATTTTCTCACTGTATTCCAATGAAAAATTAGCAAATTCCGATTTTCATAGCAGAAAAACAACAATTTTTATTGTTTTCAACGCGTGTTTGTTGAGATAGGATATTTTTCTGAACAGCAACAAAAACATTTTCCAAGACAACTTTTCATGGGCTTTCCAATGGTGTCTGTCTCGAGGTCTCAAAAAGTTTCTGTCCGTATCCTGATACGCGTGTTTTTGCAAACGGTGACGGTGTGTGTCGTATTCAGCGGAATGTTTCTAACAAAGTTATCACTTTCATAAGAATACAGACACTCTTGGAACTCAATGAGACCCCAAAACTTCTAATGAATTGTCATGGGGAAGCTGAAACCCTAGGAAAAAGCACTTTTTCACTATCGATCAGCTGAAGAGGGTTTTCAGTCAAAAGTGGGCTAAGATAACGCCTTCGATGAGTCGCAAACTTTTTCTTTCCTTTCCCAGCCGTCACTCGGAGTGTCTCCTTCGTCGTGGAGGACCTGTTGACTATTGATTTTTCTTCTGTCTTAAAAAATGCTCAGTTTTTTTTAGGGTGGACCTAAACTTTTTTCCCACCTGAATTTTGCATTTTTCGCGAAAATTAGCCTAAAATTTGAATATGCAAATGAAAACCTCTTGTTTGTTGCAGCAAGGGGTAATCGACCATGGGGAAAACGATGACATATAGGGCATATCAAGATTTAAAAAAAATCTAAATTTTGAAGTGGACCTATACTTATTTCCCGCACTGTAGAATCTATTCTTATTCTGTATTAGAAAAATTCCCAATCTGAACAAATGACATCGAATGCTTGATAAAGCTGGAGTCATTTTGACGGTGAGCTGCCGTCAGCAAAGAAAATATTGCTCTTCCAAATCTTCTGTTAGAATGATTTTAATACAAAATTTATTTAAATTTTCCAAAGGCTGTAAAATAACAAAGGTGGTTTTTTGCGTTAGGTTAGAGATTTATTAGAAATTCCCACATCTTATTAATCGACAAAAATTGACTTTAATGCCTTTGCCCTTTGATCTTAATGCCTTCCAGACCCATATTTCAGCGTGGTTGTCTCCATGGCAAACGAGCACCCATTAGTTGAGCTGACCTGACAAAACTGCGACGTTGAGCTTTTCTTCGCAGCGATTGGCGACTTTTGAGAATCTATTAAGGCGTTATTAAGAAAAATTCTTTTATGGAAGTGACCATTTTGCAAATTGAACAATTCTGAGTGAACTTTTTATCTCAACTCCGCCCCAGGCAACGGTTGTTCGCGAAACGGCCCATCCGTCGCTTACAAACAATTTGCGGAACGTGTAAAATGCTGGTTTGTTTAACGATCACTCACCGAAAGATTAATAAGAAGCCCTGTTTCTTATTAGTTTCAATTAGTCACTCAGTTCCTCCGCCCATTGAACACCTGAATATGCCGCAACGCGTTCCTTATACTCCACAACTCTTATGCAAAGTTTCCAATGTAGGTCTAATTTTGCCTTTTCTCCCTTATTAGTTTGTGTTCTTACAATGTTTCTAAGAAAACTCTGCTTCAGATGTTCCAAATCCTTCTGTCAATGGCCCGTGAGGGTACTTCTGACTCGTTGTCCAGCAGTCCGGCCAGTAAGTTCCAAAGATCCGTCCAATATGGTCCCATTCACCAAAATCAGTGCAAATGTTCGGCTGTCTCCTGAGAATTCCTGACAGCCGCATGATTACTGCCAGACGGAAATGACGAATTTCCATTAATAGAGTCAGCTTTAAAATTATTTCACATTGCAATTTCGGTTCGAACGCTTTCATTGTTTTGACAAGATGTATCGGATGCCCTTTAGATTGTTTTGTCAAATGGAATATTTCTGGCAACAACTAAATTTAGTTTGGTCCCAATGGGGGAAGGCTTATGTAAAATACGCTAAATCATTTCGAGATTTTCAACAACAACCTCACGAGGGAGATTAATCGAAGACGGAGGCATTCAAAAGGGCGAGTACGGAGGGAGAAAAGGAATTGAATAGCAAAAAAGCAATTGTCAGTGAAGGAAGAGACAGATGGAGAGGGATGGGGACAGAGAGCGATTGAAACAGGCTGAGAGATATCGAGAGATACAAAACATTGCGAGTGACGGCGAGAGTCTGGACTGAGAGAGGTAGAGAGGGATAGAGAGAGAGAAAGAGAGAGAGATAGAGAGAGATGCAAAGATATGTAGCCCCTAAGTCTCCCTAATTTGTTATCAAAATGGAATTTGCGAAAACCCTTTGGCAACCCATTGCTGGTGCGACAGCCCATCCCGGTATTAGCCAAACTTTTGACGCTTTAAAAGTTCCCTTAAAACATTTGCCAAGAACTAAAATTGCAACGGCCCCACCGCCGCTCATGGTGGAGCTTGCCAACGTATGTTTGCGAAAACTCGTATGTGTGAAATTGTTTATTGCAAAACAAGCAATCTAATGGCGCGGGTGCTGTTGGCGTTAATTTATTGGTGGTTAGTCCCCCCGGGAGGCCATAAGTTTTCCGCCGCTGGCGGCAACAAGCCGTGCATCAAAATGTACCGAAAAAAGTATTCAGGATATACGAACCAAGGCAGGGACGGACTGATCACAGCGGTTTATAAGCTGCACAAGACACGACAGAGGATTCTGGAGCCATACAGGTAGGAGGAATTAAGGAACCAGGGAAATGAGAGACACAGGAAGGCAAAGAATGCTCTGAAACAACTGCAAGAGGACTATCTGCACTCGAAACAGACAAACGCCCTCGTGAGGTACTCGAAGCTGCAAGCCAGTCTAACAGAGGTAAGCGTGATTTGGTGAGAGTAATATGGCATAATTAGGTAATTGTTCTGGAGAAACAGTACTGGAAGCTGCTCGATGTGCCAGCCCAAGATCCAGGAGAGGAGAATGCGGATTACGTGGTGAGAGTGGTGGATCTGCTGGAGGGAACACCTGCCCCTGCAGCCACTGGCATTGGAGCGCTGCTGGGGGCAGTGGCTAGAGCGGACTCAAGACTCGATGGGACACTCTACGATGCCATCAAAAGTAGGTTACAAGCAAAGCCTTATAGAACACATTGGAATATTTGGTATAAAGCAAGAGATTGTGACGTTACTTGCTCACAAAAAAGACAGGAACAATCGAACATTTGAGAAGATCATTCGCTGAAAATTGTTGGTTTAAAAGAACCATTTTCCGTTTAGTAGTTTAGCGGTAAACTTCTACTCTTAGAGCCAATTTCTCTATGTTTCTTCATTTACCAGTGTATTTGCTCTGCATGTTTCTTTTGTGCCTCCAGGTAGATCCCACTTGACGTCGCTACGAAATCATTTACACATACATAAACACTGGTAATTCTTTTAGGCTGTTCCCTGAACCGCCAGGATAAATCGCAGTTTATGACTTCTCGGCGTCGCGTTAATTCGGCTCCAAGTGCCTCCTGACCAAATAGCTGGTACAGCTCCCCTTGGGAGAAGCAGCTTCGTCTTACTATTAGTTTCCTGGGACGGGTGGAGGACGACTTCTGTGCAGTTTTAGTTGGAGCTCACAGGGACACCGCTGTGGCGGAAGAGTTTGACCTCGAGACCGTTGGAAACGAGCAGTACCATAGAACTGACAATAAAAACGACAGAACTGGAGATCACGCATTTGACCTACTTTTCCCTTTAACTCCAGCAACAACAAGACATTTTGCCCAACAAATAATGAACGGACACTTTGACAAATGAACTTTCTATTTAGAGAACAATGTTTGTTCATTGAACATTCAGTCTTTCATTTATTAGAACAACAATATTTTCAAATGTACTGTTGTTGGTGATCAGTACAATTTCTTCTTTTGGCAGTACACATTCAGGATCAAAGCACAAATCGCTGTTTTGGAAAGTTTTGGCATTTACTTTCTGGCTTATTCATTCAACGCGTCCCTCTTTTGTTCACCGGATAGCATAATCGCGACGAGACCTAAAGTCAAAAAATCCTTTAGCCTTTCGTTTTCTGTGATAGAAGCGAATCAGGCAAAGGCGTCGTGTCTCTGAGGTTGAAAAGAAATGTTCCAGGCGTTTTAATCAAACGTGAATTGCAGTCTCTTTTGTGTTCAATAAACCCCCATTTTGTTCAATTAATCCTAGACGTATAATTTCAGGCCGGAAAACCGAGGAACTGCAGAAGGAGGCAGAGATGGTGACGATTCAGATGCACAGACTTCTGAAGAAGTACCTCGGACTGAGGAAACTCGTAAAAGTATTGCATGAACGCTACGACGCAACCAGAAATCTTCCGATTCTCCCACGTTACTCTCTTCTGAAGAAAATGATCAAGAATGCCCTCAGGGCACCGGAATTCGCAGAGATTTGCCACGAACAGGTTGAATAGTTTACACAAAATATACATACTATTTGTTTTATAATAAAGATCTCATTTTTCGTTTCATTATTTCATGGAAACATTGCATTGGCAAAGAGGTAAATTACGAAGGCCAAATTGAATTGTCTGTTCCCACAAAAGAAACGGTTGTTCTTTTGAGAAAGCATGAACTTTTTTAAGTGTACCCTTTAGGTTTATCATCTGTTGATAAAGGAATTAGTGTTATCTCGTGGTTCTGAAGAGCAAAATCACGACTTAAAATCTGATAGTACAATGCACTTCTCCTTAAGAATAAACTTTACAAATTGTTGAGGAAAGCCCAGATTTAAATGTTTTTAGTGACCTGTACAAATCATTTTTTACAAAAGGGTTTCGCGCATTTCCGGGGTATGGGAGAGGGTCTCATTGGGAAATTTTCATACGCGCGCAGCAAATATCATTCTAGCTGGGGGAATAAAATACATTTTCAAAAAGAGCCACGACCACAGCTTGAGAAATAATTAACGGGAATTCAAAAGTCAAAAGTCTGTGAAAATTGGTCATAAAATCGGGCTATCTATCTCATTTTGCCAAGCGTAAGAAAAACCACAACTGTTAGTTTTTTTGGTAAGTAAAGTGTTGGACTCACTCCGTCAAAGCAGGGGTCCAAGGGAACGGAAGCCTCCTTGATAAAAAAAAATGAAAAGGTACTCTCTTTCATAAGACACGTGAAACAAGTGACACGGCATTCAGACGGTGGAAAAAGACCTATACAAATCATCATAATTAACTTCTACACAAGGTCACGTGCTTTTCTTCTTCAAATCAAGAATCTCAACTCGTAGTGGTCGGTCGCTGTCCTAAATATGTCCGTTAGCCAAATATATATATATATATATATATATATATATATATATATATATATATATATATATATATATATATATATATATACATATATATATATATATATATTCATACGCTGTTTGTTCATAGATCTTAGCCATGCAGCGCCATGATTCTTCTCTGCCAGGTCTTCTTGTCGGCTGCTTCTCGGAAGAAATGGGGGCCGATCTCCTTGATGAAAACGTCTCTCCATCGCACACCCGGCTTTCCTCTTCCTCGCTTCGGTCCGCGTGGGTGCCACTCGGTCAGCACTCTGGCCCATCTCTGATCACGCATTTGTGCAAGCCGACCACACCACAAATACTTTTTCCTGAGGCATTTGGCAATTATGTCCTTAAGGGCGGTCTTTGCTCGTACCCAATCATTCGCGCGACGGTCCAGTAACGATATTCCCAACATTACCCTTCCATTCGCCGCTGTGCGACAGCTAAGTTGTTAAGAGAAGCCTTAGTAACTGCCCAGGTTTCGGCGCCGTAAGTGAGAGCAGGAAGGACACATGAGTTGAATAATTTCCGCTTGACGTGAAGGGGAACAACCCGATTTTGGAAGAGATCCCTGTATCTGTTGAAAGCAAAAAACCCTGCTCTGATGCGCCTTTGGACTTCGCCCCTGTGTTTACCATCTAAGGATACCTCTGAACCGAGGTAGACTACCTTGTTGACTAAAGTTACGGATTTACCACCTACGATTACGTTTCTGTAAATATTAATTTTTATCTACGTTGCCTTGAGGAAAATCTTCATTAATGTACGTACGACGTAGTATGCGAGTTTAGGATCATCGCATTTTGACAGCAATGGGAGACAAGACTAAAAAATTGAAAAAGATTTTGTGTGTATAATTGGAAAAAGAGACAGAGACAGAGACAGAGACAGAGACAGAGACAGAGACAGAGACAGAGACAGAGACAGAGACAGAGACAGAGACAGAGACAGAGACAGAGACAGAGACAGAGACAGAGACAGAGACAGAGACAGAGACAGAGACAGAGACAGAGACAGAGACAGAGACAGAGACAGAGACAGAGACAGAGACAGAGACAGAGACAGAGACAGAGACAGAGACAGAGACAGAGACAGAGACAGAGACAGAGAGATCTTTGTCTCTGTCTTTGTCTCTGTCTCTGTCTCTGTCTTTGTCTCTGTCTCTGTCTCTGTCTCTGTCTCTGTCTCTGTCTTTGTCTCTGTCTCTGTCTCTGTCTTTGTCTCTGTCTCTGTCTCTGTCTCTGTCTCTGTCTCTGTCTCTGTCTCTGTCTCTGTCTCTGTCTCTGTCTCTGTCTCTGTCTCTGTCTCTGTCTCTGTCTCTGTCTCTGTCTCTGTCTCTGTCTCTGTCTCTGTCTCTGTCTCTGTCTTGAAATTAAAAAAACATACAACAAGAAAAATAGCACGGGCTCGATTTGTTGCAAAGACCCCGAACAAAGCCATCTGAAAACAAACATTAGCAAAATGAAGATCAAAAAGTTGATGGAAGAGGTTAAAATAAAACTTGAAAGGAGACGACAATGAGTATGTAAAAGAAGTGCTATGTTAAACCTACATGGCGAGCACGAAGCATGAAATTATTGTCTTCTTGTAGCCACTGAAATATCGTTTCAAAATTTCACTCTTTTTTCATTCACAACACATAGTTCCAGATAGTTAAGCAATCCAAAAGCAATTGTCCAGAAAATGTAGAAAGTCATTTCTTCGAAAGTTTCTTTGTACCATTTTCCGCTCAGGATGCCTTTGATCAGTAAAACGTAAAACCATCTAATCATGGGGATAGCAATCTAAAATCTTTGTTTTGTATATATAAAAAATTGTTCACTGAGGCATATCGAAATATGAAGGACTGATTAAAAAGAGATTGCAGTTGAATCCTAAAACAATAATGTAAATGATTGGAAGGTGCATTTATTTACAGATCATCACGAGCATTGGATGTCCACTGAACAGATATTATTCGTCTATCTTTACTTTGCAGGTGAAGTAGGAGTCTCATCATGCAATCTGAAAACTAAAAAGTCCGTTTTCAAAGAAAGCTAATTTCAAGGCAGAGAATAAAAAGATATGTCCCTTTAACCAAATATTTTTGGCGATAAAAGAAGAATAACAAAGTACAATGCAGTCACCGAAAAGGCTAATGTGTGGCCCATTCAGCGAGATGCGCACATCGAGCATTGATTTTTTTTATTAAAAATTGGGTCACATATATTATGGCCGAATACTGACCCTTTATTGCAAATGCTAGACTGACTGTGGTCCACATTGCCTAATGGAAACGATAATAATAGTGTATTACGCATTCGGCACCTTTTCTGGTATTATTTTATTCTTCCTTTTGCGGGACAAAACTGAAACAATCCTTTGAATGTTATGAATTTCGGGTGGCGGCCCGCACTGTTTACGCCCGGCGCCGGCCCGGCCACAGTGGGTTCGAAATTCGAAATCAACTTCATCTAGACTCTTGTGAGACCCCTTGTCATCTAGCACAATAAAGCCTTCGCCCTTTCCCGCCCTCTGTTTCCGTTTTTTCCGGGGGCCGCTGCCCGAAATTCAGTTTCTTAGGGAGCGTAGCGAACCAAGAACTTACTGTGGTGTCTGAGGTGGAAAAGAAATGTTCCAAGCGTTTAGTCAAGCCTGCATCTATTTTGTTCAACTACCCCAGACGTAAAATTTCAGGCCGGAAAACAGAGGATCTGCAGAAGGAGGCCGAAATGGTGGCGATTCCGGTGCATAGACTTCTGAAAAAACACCTCGGTCTGAGGAAACTCGTAAAAGTCCGGCATGAACGCTACGACGCAACTAGAAATCTTCCGATTCTCCCACGCTACTCTCTGCTGAAGAAAATGATAAGATTAAGACTTTTGAGGAAGATGACTTACATGCGTCTCGCGCGGCCGTGCGGCCTGTCCCTTCCCCACTCTCCGAACCGGGCCTGGATTGCCCGTCCTCAAGCCGGAGTTGAGCCCCGTGAGAACGTAGCTCCAATCAAATAGATCACCGAAGTCGTCGACAATACTCCGACCGTCTCAGGAACCAGGGAAGAAGCTGTTTCCCCTAAGTAGAACTGTCCAGCAACTTGAGCAGAAGGCTTTTCTCGTATTGAGACATTTCCGTGGGCGAAAGAAGGCTGTCTTCTGTGATCCCCATTAGCAAAGTTATGGTTCAAAACTAACCAAAGCGTGCGTACCTGCCTGCTTGGCATCCTAATGAAACGAAGGGCTGGTCGACCAGAACTGGTAACCAAACCACAGAACGTATTGATTCGTCTGTTTAATTATTTGTTTGTGAAAACAGGCTTTATGGCTCTCGTTTTTTTTCCTGAGGTGAATGATCTTGAAAAACGAAAGATCTGCTGTGGAACAATAATTGAGTACAGAACTACGATCAAGCCCAAAGAGTCCATGAGGATGTTGTTCTTCTAAAAATGTGAATTGCGAAACACACGGTCTTTCCACATGGTTAGTCGGATCACTTCAAAAACGGAACTGTAATCTTACCAAACACCGCCCCATTTCCTCCATTGATCAAAAAATAAATATCTGGCTTTTAGGATTCATCGTCAGTGCTGGTATGTATGGTGGTAACAAGGTGAGAATCCTGCTTTTCTAGTGAACCAACTGTAGTTTACGCCAAAACTATTCTTAACCGTGTGTCAATATTTTGGTATTGTTCCTAAATTAAAGTGTGCAAAATAGGACACTCAGGTCATGTACGCAGTCAAATCGGCCGAAGTAGAATTGGCGGGGATTATAAAAAAATGTTAATTTATGAAGAAAGGATACTTTCGACTTTGGTACAATTACACATCCCCGACCCTAGCCCAAATCGCCCTTTCCCTACGGGAATGGCCTTAATCACACCCTGAGTTGTCTTCGAGAGGTTTGTCTACTACGCGATTTATTCACAGGTAAATCCGATTGAAATTAGATCGCGTAAAATTACAATACTGAAACACTAAAAAGTATTCCTACATTTATTTAAAGACGAAAAAAATAAGTTAAATATTTCATTTACTGGCAGAGTTTACAAGTCTTCGCACATTGTTGCTTCTGAGCCTCAGGGTAGAAAGTACTGTTGCAGAAATTACCGTTTCGTTCCCATTCGGGGCAGCTGAAAAATAATTGCTTCTATGAAACTGGAACATTACTAAATATATTTTAAAGCATAATAATTACTCGGTGGCCTGTAACTTCCTCAACAGCGTATTTTGTAAGCGGGTCTGTTCGTCCACCAGGTTAGGTTGGAAAAGAAGACTTACTTCTTATCCTGATCTATGCAAAGACCGCAAGAATTACATGTGACTGGACATTTTCTGAAACACGAACATTTTTGTCAAAGTTCTAACTTACTGGCTCAAAAGAGGTATATACAGCGTGTTGTTGCAAAGATCCTTATAAGGTGTGCAGTCAATTTCGTCAGTGCAGTTGGTAACTACAAAACTCTTTTAAAACATTGTTGAGGTGTTACCTCTGATTTCTCCGATAGCGGTGAGAGCCAAAAGAAGAAAGACGATTAAGCAGCGCATTGCGTTTGAAAAAGGGTTGTGATAAGCGATTTAAATAAAGGACTGATAGCATGTGTTCCGAAACGTGGCGGCGAAAAGATTATAGAAAGTTTGAATAGAAAAGATAACGAATACTACTATTGACAGCGAAACAGAAGGCCAATTTAAATATGATATTACCCTATACTTACCTGAAACACACACACACACACACACACACACACACACACACACACTTTTCTTGGAAGGTCGACGTGTCCGATACATTAACTTGCCGAATTAGCAAAATCTTTGGAGGTATCAGTCGTTCACGTAGCGGACGCAATCCATGGCCGTAACTGCTGCTAACTCTGTTCCTCCATTCGGTCGGCTGCGTCTTCGAGGAGATGCCGCACGAACACCGTAGCTCCAACCAAGCGCACGATGTGATCGAGGATACCATCGACCGTCTTCTACTTCAGTCAGCCAAGGTGATTTTCTCTCTTTCTCTCTCTCTCTCTCTCTCTCTCTCTCTCTCTCTCACTATTTCACAAGATAGAAATCAATTTCTTTCAGATCTCAGATGTCCTCGAAAAGGAGGTAAAGTACGCGGAGAACAAGCACGCCGTCGAACCTAGGAGGAGTTGCCTCTCTTCTCGTGGAGAGGGTTCCGTCTCGACGACCTCAGCCTTGTCGAGGCACAGTGGCTTGCCCTCCGCTTCTCTCAATCGTAATTCCCATCCGAAGCTTGCAATGGAGTCCTCTTCTGAGTCGTTCTCTAATTATGAAGTCAGTACGCAGCGCTATAAATCTGAAGTTTATCCAGATTTCTTCGATGCAAACCTCCCATACTACTATCGCCAGTAGTCGTCAAACCATCTCCAAGTTGAACGACATTCCCCACACCATCAAGCCTAGGAGCCTTCAGAATGGCATCGGGAGCGAGGCGTTTGATCCAAAGATGACTGGAAATGTCTTCAAAGGAGAAGACGTCATAAATGATGCCATGCCCACGGTCGGCGACCATTTCCTGGGGGTCAAGTCCTTCCCCTGCTTCATTCGGGATGGCACCGGAAAGACTGTGGAGCGGACTGCCAAGGTCGCCTTCCATCGCAGGGTTATTCATAGTCAGTTATACAGAAATCATTCATTTGCAGGCTGAGAGCAACTGGCTCGTGGTGATTTACAAAGTGACTGATGTGGATAAGCGTCCTCTTCTGGAGCTGAGGACGGAACTGCTGGGTCGGATGATGAGGAATACCTTCATTAATGGAAGCCCCGTGGAGTAAACGGAAAAGGAAATGTGTAGATTAGTAGGAGAGTGCTGCACGAAAATAAACAAATCTCCACAAATTCTGTTAGTTTTTGGATCGACTGGTTGTTTTGGAAAATTCATGGGCTCAGCTCCGGTACTTGAGTGGCCGCCAGACGCCTTTCCTTCGAAAAAGACCTTTGGGGGAACCTAGTGATTCTTGTATGTATCTATGTGTGTGATCAATTGTGAAAAAACGGCAGTCTTCGGCCTTGCAGGAACAAGGCACCAACAGAAGAGAACGTGGCCGCCATATAGCCATTTTGATATTCTCCCTCATCGTTAACTAATTTTTTAAAATGTGATTTTCAATAATAGTGACCTCCAAATATCGTCCGTAAGGGATTCCAACTTTTTAATCGTTATATCTTCAGATTGTGGACAGCCTACCCACCTGCATCAGCCGTATGCATCACGTACCGATCCAGTCTATCCAATCCGCCTACAATCGAATTTCTACGTCACATTGGTTTGGCAACTTAATCGGGTTATTGGATCACATTAGACTTCTCAGACTAGAAGTTCTAAAATGGTGGATTTGATTTTAAAAGTATATTCGCCGTTACCTGATTCAGCGCTCAATAGACAGCCTGGTTCTTCGAAATTCCGAAAATTCGTGCATAGATCTGCGAACGGTAAATTTATATCCCCGGCAAATGCGAAAAAATACCGAAGTAAGGCTTCTAAACCCATATGCGAATGAACCTTACTGGTAATTGGAAAAAAGGAATTGACTCAGCCCAACATGATCACACCTCAAGATAATCCAAAGTTTCATCGTCCATGTGGATACTTGGGGCGGTCCCGTACTCCCATCTCTACCGCCGTGAGTCGGGCTCATCAGATGAAATAAATCTTGAACTGGATAGGAAGTATGGTTTTTTTTACAAGTACAGTATGATTTTTGATCAGCAGAAGAAAAACAAAAGAACGTCATTCGCTGACGACGCATTTCCCCTAAAACCAAGGTTTTGTGCCACGAACAAACACATGAGTTTCGAAAGATTTAAACTCTTTCTTTGTGAAAGAAAGCTCTCCTAAATACAACTAATCCACGCAATCGATCGATGACCTCACAAGAGCGACAGTTGTTGTCCTGACACAGTTAGAATGACCCAGCCTTATTATTAGACACATTTGGCTGCCGCATTCCCTCACCACACTGCTAACGATGTCTTTTAATATCAATTCAATCGGTGATTTTCTTCAAATCCTCATTAAGGTTAGTACTTTACCAATGTTATTGTTCACTAAGAAATTAGAAATGCAAAACATCAAGGGATTATTTAGGTTGATCATCGGACCTTATGTCGCTTCAGAAGAACCTGCAAATTCGCAGACGATTTGGTTGAAGCACATCGTTTCACAATAGCATCGAAAGCTTCTCTTTGCTACTGGACACTTCGGATTTCTATTGGAAGTCTTAATGAAGTGAGTAATAAAAAACAGGACAGAGACAGAGACAGAGACAGAGACAGAGACAGAGACAGAGACAGAGACAGAGAATGTTTCAGAAACCAATGTCGTTTGATGTGTTTCCGCGCCACTATCACTGGGGTGTAGGGTACGAGTACCTAGGTTATTCTACAGAGAGGCCTTTCGCTTCCCTCCAGAACCCGTACCAGCAACTTTCTGCTATTTCATTTGAATATATTTTCTTGGTAAAAAAACCAAGGCACTCACACTATTTTCTTTCAGCATTCAGAAGCTGCTAAATATTGGAAAAGGAAGGCGGGACGTGACACAATGCGCTACATTTGTTGTCAATTGTGGACCTTTACCTGCGTAACAGAATTGCTGATCCCGATGCTTCAACGACTGAAACTCAGGTGTTCAAGATTGGATTCGTCAAGAGCCCGTACCGGATATCTGATGGACATAATGTCACTTATAACCTTTGATAGGCATAAAGGTTGTGCAATGATTAGCAAATTGATAGAATATCATCCGATAAAGGTGAGACTTTATAAACTGTTCTCATGTTTTTTTCAGCATTGTGTGGAAAGGCATTTGGGTTATTTTAATGAAAGACCTGAAAAACTGAGCCCGATGGTTAGGCACCACGAGATAGCGACGGTTTTTTTTCGTGATGATGATCCAGCATCCATACTTGAGGAGTTTCTCAAGGTAACATCTCTCTCCCTCTCTCCCCTCTCTCTGTCAGTTTTCTCTATTTCTCTTTTCGTCGAACTCTCTCTGCCTGTCTCTCTCTTTATTTTGTGTGTGTGTGTGTGTGTGTGTGTGTGTGTGTGTGTGTGTGTGTGTGTGTGTGTTTGTGTGTGTGTGTTTCATGTGTCTACATTTGATCCCCTGTACTTAACATTCTTTACAGGAAACCATCGAAACCCGCGAAGCACGCAGAACCTTAAAGCATCTGACATTTCATTGTATCCTTGGTAGAAAACTCAATCCTCGGTTTCTACCCGGATTGGAAGAAGTTTCGAATACCTGGCGTCAAAGCTGTGTGAATACCTACTTTTCAAACTGAAAACTCTGTCATTTCAGTTTACGGCAGAATTTTTAAAAACAATTCTTTACAAACTACCCATCGACGGAGGAGTAGCACTAATTTCATTTACAAGAGTTGGTTTTTTTAAACATAAATATTCTAATTTTTAACACTTTAGCATGAAGATTATGACATTTACTTTGTACCGAACGACGATCGGGAATATCTCTTTGATTGCCTCGCTTCTAAATTGTTCCACTTCACACCTGTAGATCTTTGTTTGCTCTACCAAAAGTTCATGGAGTCTGAGAGTGATGAGGAAGCATTCGAGTGCCTTAATGTATTCATTCGTGGCCGACTTCATGATGACGATTAAATTATGTCATGGTTTTGAAATATAGTTCCACTTTTTCCATTCTAATGAAATCATTCTTAATTTAGAATGCTATTTTTGAAAAGGCAAAAAAAAACACTACGCGGGATCCGAACCCGGGTTGCCATATTGGGTGGGAGTCTAGCGCGTACGCCATTACACCATCGGTGGCGGCGCGCTGATTTTTGCTCCGAAAATTCCATTTTTGCTTGTATTTTGGAAACTACTGAATCAAAATGGTTCAAACTTGGGCAGCACTGACCTGCTATCTTTTCCAATGGCTCTGTCAGGTTTCGTGAGGTTTGTTCAATTGGTTCGCCCGTACCGAGACGGTTTGAGACGATCGTGAGAAATCGCAGTTTTAGGGGTCGGCTGCCACGGCAGTCACGTCATCCAGCGATATCGCGTCGCGCCGTTTCTTTATTCAGGTGGTCGTCGATCTGCAGCTTTCATCTCGGCGAAGAAGAACGTCTTCTGGATGCAGCTTCTTTTGTCAATAAAAACGAACAAACCACCATTACTACCTTTACGATTGAACTTCATGGCTCATTAAATATGTTGATATTTATACGTGGAAATCACAATCAAGGTATGTTACAAGGGAAACCGAGGCATACTCACATGATGGAGCACTTCTTCTTCTTTTTTAAGAGCTGGGGCGTAGATCCTTCCCGGCCTTTGCCTCCGTCGATTTTCTCCTCCAGCTTTTCGCACCTCTGCTTGAGGGAGACGTTCTGAAAACGACAAAATTACATAATTGTGTAAAAAGGGAAGGTTAAAAAAATGAAAAAGCGATAAAATCATGAAACAAGGGTACCTTGGAGGACTCCTGCAAAGTGGCGGCGCAAGTTGCATCAACTGTGGTTTTATTGAAAGTGGCTTCGTCAACGCTACCAGCCTGTCCAAACTAAAATTTGTTTGTAGTCCAGGAAAGACAAGTGAACGTACGATCACACGAGGGGAGCCGCTCGGCGCCAACTTTGACGGCTTCAAGGATTCGGCGAACATCGTCTGCATTTCTGAAAGGTGAAATCACCAAATATGTCATCGATTGAGAGCCAAGGGTCGTCAGTTGTTTCTTCAAAGTCGACGGCGAAATAACGCCGTCGTTGTCGTGGTCGAAAACCTGAATGGAAAAAATTAATTGCAAAACTTGAGAAAAACTCACACCAAAGGTCAGCGCCACGTCGGCACTCGTCACGCGAGCCGTCGAAATCTCTTCCACAGCCATCTGCTCCGTGAACTCTTCCTCCAGAAGGTAACCCTTTTTTTCTAAACAATAAAATTTGAGGAATTTATAAATAAAATTAAAAGGAAGGCACGCCCTCTTATATGTAATACGATCAATCTACTTATTTTCTGGATTAAAGGACTTCTCGCGGTTCGGGCCGGCATGTCCATCCTGGTACCACCCCCACGACCCGAGCTCCCGCACGGTAAACTTCTATTTTCCACCAATATTATTTACTAGCATCTTAATTTTAAAAAAATATTTACAAAGTTTACTACCGTTAAACCGAACGTTTGACTTTGCCTAAGCAGCGACTATTGTGTCAATTATCTTCTTAACGAAACATGTTATACTCCTCGCCAATCCCCTACTTCGGCTGAAAACTGCCTTAGCGCTATTGTAGACCATTGTTTCGATGTTGTAATGGAAAATTGGAATACCAAGATCAAAAGAATTGCACTCATTTACCAAAGCATCGAAAGTAGGGTTGGCCGGAACTATAATTTCGACTCTTTTTCAAACACAGGGTCTGACCGCCCTGTAAATTGAAAACGGAATGGAGGAGCTTTTTCACGGCGTGGAAAACCCAACTAAAATCGTTTTCACCCTTTTTTCAAACAGAATATATGTTTAAAATGCCTACCGGGATCACCAGCCGTTGTGATTCTGTCAATATCGTTTTGCGTAGGATTCATTCCGAGGAAACGCATCGCCTTGCCAAGCTGCTCGTATGGAAGTTTCCCTTTCTTAGAATATGTGGTGAACGCGATTTTGGAGTCTGAAACATAACACTTAATTTTTTTTAAATAACGGGAAAAGGCAGATTGTGGACTGCACAGGCCTTATTTTCAAGAGTTAAAAACTCACCCTGTAGACCGGAATCCATGCCAAACGAGAGGAGTCGGACGCAGCAGAGCCGACGAGCTTATTCCTGTAAGCAGAGTGAATCAAAATTAATTTCTGGCAGGTGACAAGAACTAATTTACGGCAAATACAGTACTTCTTATTCAAAACAATTGAACAATTTGCAAAAAATAGGATCAAATGCGCGCGAATACGGCTTGATTTTCTGTTTCAACTAACTAATTTTGAAATATCAAAATTGTATACATTTTTTAAACATTTTCCACCACTTTTTTAACCATGATTTTAAAAAAAAATGAAGAAACAACAGCAAAACAAGAAGACGAGCTTTTTGAAATGATGAAAAACCAACGACGCGCCAAATGACATTGTAAACGCAGAGTGGTTCGACTGTAAAACCAATTTATGGCAAAAATTCCAGAGCCAACAATGCGAATGATTTGTAAACATCAAATGAAAGATCACTTGGAGGCTATTCCCAAGAATACCTGTCTGTGGCAACGTCTTTTCTGTTTTTGGTGCAGTTACCTGTGTTTGTCCCTGGCAACGCTTGTGCTGTTTGTTATTGCCTTTCTCTGTTTCTGTCCCCTTTTTGTCTCTATGTCTCTCTGTCTCTCTACCTCTCTGCCTCTCTGTCTCTCTGACTCTGTGTCTCTGTGTCTCTTTGTCTCTTTGTCTCACTGTCTCTTCGTCTCTTTGTCTCTTCTGTCTCTCTGTCTCTCTGTCTCTCTATCTCTCTGTCTCTCTGTCTCTCTGTCTCTCTGTCTCTCTGTCTCTTTGTCTCTTCTGTTTCTCTGTCTCTCTGTCTCTCTGTCTCTCTGTCTCTTTGTCTCTTCTGTCTCTCTGTCTCTGTTTCTGTCTCAGAGGCGCTAGAGAGAAAAAACATGCAATTCGGGCAACTAGTAAATGTTAATCAATGTTTTTTTTTGTTTTACCTGAGTTTGTAGGGTTTAGGGGGCGGCTTATCTGAACACTATAGACATGATTCATTTAAGCCCAATGTTAGGGCCTCGCCTATTCTAGGTAATTCCAGAATGTTCCATGACATTCTGGAATATTCTGTAACTGTTCCCCATTGTTCTAGACTGTTCTACCCTGTTCTAGATTGTTCTATTCCCCCTAGTTGGCTCCGCCCACTTTGTTCCAGAACCTTCTATTCCTTCTGGAACCTTCCTAGGTTACCCTATATAACCCGGTGACTCATCACCGGATATCTTATTTTCCCGCTTCGTCTACCATTGTTGCTTCTACATAATAAACCTTTGGTTTATTCCCGTTTCTTCCTACGGACACAACAACTGGCGATCAGGATACTTCACGGACCGCTCATCACGACACCATGGGAGACCAAGACATCTCGACGAAGGACATCATGCTGCTGATGGCTGAACAACAGAAGCAGCTAATGGCCCAACAAGCTACGATCACCGCTCTCATGAAGAAGATGTCGGACCCTCCTGCCACCACCTCAACGGAGTCGCTGTTCGACCGCCTCTACAAGCGCATGGACAAGTTCGTCTACGACCCAGATCAAGAAGATTCCTTCGACCTGTGGTTCCGCCGCTACGAGGACGTGTTCGCCAACGACTGCACCTCCATGGACGAGAAGACCAAAGTGAGACTCCTCATCTCACTGCTCGACGCCTCAGCCCACGCTCGCTTCACGCGCCACATCATGCCGAAGAAGCCCTCAGAGCTGGACAACTGGGACGACGCTCTCGACATCTTCAAGTCGCTCTTCGGAACGAAGAAATCCCTCTTCCGTCGCCGCTTCGAGTGCCTCAAGATGTCCTTCTCTCCAAACGACGACATCGATGGATTTATCAACCTTGTCAAGGCAAGGTCCGCCGAAGCCAACTTCAAGGATATCAAGACCGAAACCATGGAGTGCCTGGCTCTCGTTTTCGCCTTCCAAGCCCCGGAACTCGCCGAGTTCCGCCTGCGTTTCCTCCGGAAACTGGACCAAGACGACAAGTGCACCATCGACGATCTCGGCAAGGAGTACCACATGTGGAAGTCAGCCAAGGACGACTCCAAAATCGTCGAAGCTGCCTCCCGCTCTGCGATCCACTCCGTCCAGAAGAAACCATTCTCCAAGACGAATCGCACACTGCCTCGGACACCCTGTCCGATCTGCCACCAAGGACTGCACTGGAAACAGGACTGTCCTCAGAAGAAGACCTCTGGTACGCGCAAGGAGTCCCCTCCATCGTCCAGCTACCACAACAAGCCGCGCACTCGCTACCAGAAGAGCATCGAAGGCAACCAAGGAGACGTCCACCAGCACCTGGAAGTTCACATCAACGGACGTCCCTCCCTGCTCCAGTTGGACACCGGCGCCGATGTCACGCTCATCTCCCGCCCCACCTGGATGAATCTCGGATGCCCCCAGCTACACTCCTCCGCCGACACCCTCAAGACTGCCAGTGGTCACCCGCTGACCAACTACGGCTCTTTCACCGCCGATTTCTCAGTCGACGACGTCAAAGGAGGTTCACACACCGACTCTGGAGTCTGCTACGTTACCGACGACAACGACCTTCTCGGAATGCCGTGGATCAAGCAACTTCCACCCTTCGAGAAGGCCCTCAAGATGTTCCACATCCACTCCGTCAAGACGATCAACGCCTCCGCTCTCCGAGAACAGACGATCGCCTCACTGAAGACAAGGTTTCCCTCCGTCTTCACTCCTGGACTTGGTCGCTGCACCAAGGCGACGGCATCGCTCTGCCTCAAGCCCGACGCTCAACCCGTCTTCATCAAGAAGCGCCCCGTTCCATACGCCTCCGTTCCTCTCATCGACAAGGAGCTCGACCGTCTACTAGAAGCCGACGTCATCAGTCCTGTCGACCACTCATCCTGGGCTGCACCCATCGTCGTCGTGAAGAAAGCCAACGGCACTACGCGTCTCTGTGCTGACTTCTCCACTGGACTCAACGACGCGCTGATGTTGCACCAGCACCCGCTGCCCACCGCGGAGGACATCTTCACCAAGCTCAACGGCGGCACCGTCTTCTCCCAGATCGACTTCGCTGACGCCTACCTGCAAATCGAAGTCGACGCCGACTCGAAGGAGCTCCTCACGATCAACACGCAACGTGGATTGTTCCGATACAATCGCCTGCCCTTCGGTTTCAAGTCTGCTCCTGGCATCTTCCAGCAGATCATCGACTCCATGATCTCTGGACTCTCCGGCGTTGCTGCCTACCTCGACGATGTCATCGTCACCGGCCACACTCCCGAACAGCACAACGCCAACCTGGAAGCCCTATTCCACCGGATCCAAACATTCGGCTTCCGCGTCCGCATCGACAAGTGCAACTTCGCCATGACACAGATCACATACCTCGGGAACGTGATCTCCGCCACCGGACGCCGGCCCGATCCCAAGAAGATCGACGCCATCACCAAGATGCCACCTCCGAAGAACATCGCCCAGGTCCGATCGTTCCTCGGCCTCATCAACTACTACGGTTCATTCGTCTCCGAGATGCGCCAGCTTCGTGCACCGCTCGACGCCCTGCTCAAGAAGGATGTTCCGTTCTGCTGGACCTCCGACTGTGACGCCGCCTTCAACCGCGCAAAGGAAGTGCTCACTTCGGACCTGCTCCTCACTCATTTCGACCCGTCTCTACCCATCATCGTGGCCGCCGACGCATTCAACGACGGGATCGGAGCAGTTATTTCCCACCGCTTCTCCGACGGTTCCGAGAAGGCTATCTTCCACGCCAGCCGATCTCTAACCGCCGCCGAGAAGAACTACGGTCAAATCGAGAAAGAAGGACTCAGACTTATCTACGCCGTCCGAAAGTTCCACCGCTACCTCTATGGACGCTCCTTCACCCTTCTCACCGACCACAAGCCTCTCCTCGCCATTTTCGGAAACAAGAAAGGCATTCCCGTCTACACCGCCAACCGTCTCCAACGCTGGTGTCTGACGCTGCTCGCCTACGACTTCAAGATCGAATACCGAAGCACCACCGCTTTTGGACAAGCCGACGCTCTCTCCCGTCTCATCGCCTCTGCCGCAGTGCCAGACGAGGACCACGTTATCGCATCGATCTCTCAAGAAGCCGAAGTCGCCTTCACCGACAGGATCAAGAGCCTTCCCGTCTCCTCTTCTGAAGTCGAGAAGTTTACCACCGAAGACGACTGCCTCAGCGAAGTCCTGCGACTCATCAAGTCTGGATCCTGGCCGAAGAAACCTTCCCCAGCCATCGCCAGATTCGCAGTCCTTCGCCGCTCACTCTCTACCGAAAATGGATGCATCCTCTTCGGACACCGCATCGTGATTCCGCCACCGCTCCAGAAGCGAGTCCTCTCTTCCCTACACTCTGGACACCCTGGAATCAACCGTATGAAGTCCCTGGCTCGAGACTACGTCTACTGGACCAACATCAACGAGGATCTGGAGAACATCGTCCGTGCCTGCCGTAGCTGCCAAGCAGCTGCCAAGGCACCCATCAAAAACACGCTCTGCCCGTGGCCTACGCCGAATGGACCCTGGAATCGTGTTCACATCGACTTCGCCGGTCCTCTGGATGGAAAGATGTACCTCGTCGTCGTCGACGCCTTCTCCAAATGGCCCGACGTCATTCCTATGTCTTCCACCACGAGTACCGCCACCATTCGCGAGCTGACGCGCCTCTTCGCTCAGTTCGGCTACCCGCAGACCCTCGTTTCGGACAACGGCACCCAATTCACCTCATCCGAGTTCAAGGAGTTCTGCCGCCTCTCTGGAATCGAACACATCCGATCTCCGCCTTTCCACCCTCAGTCCAACGGACAAGCTGAAAGATTCGTCGACACCTTCAAGCGAACTCTACAGAAGCTCAAGGGACAAGGAACTACTCAAGAAGCGCTGCAGACGTTCCTCTTCACCTACCGCTACACCCCGTGTGCCAGTTCTCCCAACGGACGCTCACCCGCTGAGAACTTCCTGGGGAGGAAACTCCGTAATCCGCTCGATCTTCTGAAGCCGTCCGACTCGACATCTACCAAAGCCAAGTCACCTATGGCCAACCAGTTCAATCGTCACCACGGAGCCAAGCCACGCCGCTTCGAACCTGATGACAACGTCTACGTCCGCGACTACCGTCCTGGCCAGCCTCGATGGTCGCCTGCCCGTGCCACTCCGACACCTACCGTAGCCGTTCTACCGCCCATCGTCGCCCCTGCTGTCATTCCTCAGACGCCTGCCCAGCCAGTGCCTGCTCCCGTCGTTCCCGGACGCCCGACGCGCCAACGTCGCCCGCCGACGAAGTTCGAAGTTGACCCTTATCGCCAATCCTACCGTAAGCGTCAATCTTAGGAGGGAGGTGTTAGGGCCTCGCCTATTCTAGGTAATTCCAGAATGTTCCATGACATTCTGGAATATTCTGTAACTGTTCCCCATTGTTCTAGACTGTTCTACCCTGTTCTAGATTGTTCTATTCCCCCTAGTTGGCTCCGCCCACTTTGTTCCAGAACCTTCTATTCCTTCTGGAACCTTCCTAGGTTACCCTATATAACCCGGTGACTCATCACCGGATATCTTATTTTCCCGCTTCGTCTACCATTGTTGCTTCTACATAATAAACCTTTGGTTCATTCCCGTTTCTTCCTACGGACACAACACCAACTTTTAAACGGCTCTAATACACTGTATTAGAGCGTTAAGGAATTACACTGCAACTAACACTAATAAAATATAAAAACGGCTAGGCAGTGTGTGAAATATAGGATACTCAGCCTACTACAACACTCGCGGCTGTGGGAACTAAATTAAGTGGGGGTGCAACTAACAACACTACTGACCATGAGTAACTGGAATTGCGGTTGGGGTTTAAGTAGAGCGGTTGGCAAATTGGCGTGCAAAATGAAACTCTCGGTCAAAAATTTGGCAAGAATATGGCTTCAAAGGGCCACGGTAATTCTAGGACGTTCACTGTTAAAGATAAGCTATTTTGGAGGGTTTCCCCCTATGGTGGTGGCGCCGGAGGACACAAGAAAATGTCTCTGAGCATTGCTATCCTTCAGTAAGAGGCCGAAACCAAGGGTAGGAGAAGGAAGGAAGCACCTGAAAGATGAAATATGTCATTTAATTCAGACAAAGAGAGAGGAGAGAGGAAAAAGGAGAAAAAGAGAGAGAAAGAGAGAGAAAGAGAGAAAGAAGAGGAGAGAGGACAGAGAAAGGAAGAAAGAAAGAGAGAGAGAGAGAGAGAGAGAGAGAGAGAGAGAGAGAGAGAGAGAAAGAAAGAAAGAAAACTAATCAAATGACTTCACAGGAGTGGAGCAGAGTGGAGAGAAGAACCGCCAGTAGGGGAAGGAAGTGAGCAAATGAGAAGTCACCGGATCCGTAAGGTATGCAAAATGCAGGTACGTTGCTATATGCATATGAACGCAATGACTGTAAATTTGCATGTCGCAATTACTTCCCGGGCAATTTGAAACTTGCTGATAGCTCTCCCTCTCTCTCTCTCTCTCTCTCTCTCTCTCTCTCTCTCTCTCTCTCTCTCTCTCTCTCTCTCTCTCTCTCTCTCTCTCTCTCTGCCAACATTACTCCCTTCGTTCAGCCGCCGCCAAAACCAGACCCTGCAGACCTACTCAGTTCCCTCCTGAATCAACTGCTGGCCGTCGATATAAGTGAGTAATTTATAAATTTATTTTCTTATTTAAATCCTTTAAACGATTATTTAAATCTCATTGTTAATAAAAAGTCATGGAAATTTTAGGCCAATTGCCCCACTTCCGATCGCCACGTTGAGCTATTCGCCATGATAGACGGTGTGAAGAGGACTGTCTTGGCCGCCATCACCTGAAAATGGGCATAAAAACGAAGAATCAAGATATTAAGGTAGGCTGGTTCAGTTTCTACATGTCAATTTGGTCTCAAAATAGGTTGGAACAACTTAATTTCAGGCACGAGCCATGCAGAAGATGACTGCTGACGAGTTGAGAGGGTGAATGAGGAAGAGCTGAGCGAGGATGACGCGGCTCACTACGAGAGGATTTCGAAGGAGCCGCCACCCCTGCTGATCGAGAATTTTGAGAAACCGTCGCCTCTCAGCGACCTGATCGTCGTGGCAGCCGATGAGAGGGAACTACACGTTCGGCACGTGGTAGGTAGATTCACAGCGGAAATGACTAGCTTCAATTGATATGCCCGACCCTATAGTCTGTGTCCAAATAACAACTGTCCCTGTGGCACCTTAAAGGATCATAGGTATCTGGTCCCGCCGCGATTCGAGTAGATCAGAAAGGGCGCCAATTGCGGACGCGCAAGGGAGTGCGCTTTCTTAGGAGAGCTCAGAGAAACCAGACAAAATAGCGTCTGAGCAATGTTTCTTTTTGTACGAAATTTCAGGAAGGCCATTTGTTGTTCGGACACAGACTATAGTAACGATCTGGGTGTTAGAGCGACGCTGCTGCTGGTCTCGTAATTAGAGCAACATGCAGGGTAACTTGACATGTTAACCCGAAGGCGGTTTACGTAAAGTTTAATCTTGAAACACATTTGGTTACAATCAGGTATTTGACGAACATCACACGGAAATTGCATCACGGCGCCTCGGCCTGGCAAAGTCATCGCGCAGTTTTCGGGCTTCAACATTGAGTTATTTGTGATGAAAATTATTCTGTTTTAAATGCGTATAGTTGATTCCGAAATACGGAAAGTAAGAAAAATTATGGAGTAGCTTGAGTTAGGATCTTTGGCCGCTTTATCAAACTTTACTTCTAGGCCATCGCCCGGCACTCGCCGAGGCTGAACGCAATGATTCGCATCGAAAAGGGCGAGAAAGTGCTCCGCGTCCAGAAGCAGTACGAGGGACTTTACCAGGCCATGCTTATCCTCCACGACATCCATTGTGAGTTTTCCAGCCCATACCTTGGAAACCATATGAACGGGGTTTCAAAAATGAGGGATAACCTTTTGTCTTCACGAAAAGTGAGGGGGGTAACCCAGATTTTTTTGTCAAAAAGTGAAGCGGGGTCCCTCCATGACGCCATCGCCTTTTTTTTATTATTTCGTTTTTTTTTCAAAGTCTTAAAGCTTTCGGGTTTTGTTTCAGTTCCGACTTACGACGTGACGTACTCCCAGCGCCAGCTCTAGTGTCTGCGGAAATTCGCCGAAGATTACGGCGTTTCTAGGATCACGGGAGCGACCAAGATCAGGGGAGTTAACATGGACTTCGAAAAACCGACATACGCCAAGCCTTATGTGGTGATAAAGCCCGGAGAGGCGACGAAAAGGGCTCCTCCACATAGATACCAAGAGTACACCCTCCACTTCTCTTATGAGGTTAGTGACTAACTAACCGTTAGTCTCTATCTCTCTCTCTTTCTTTCTCTCTCTCTCTCTCTCTCTCTATCTGTTTTTTTCTTCCTTGACGTTTTTAGATTTCTAATTTATTCTTTCAGACACTGATGTCGTTCGCCTGTGATTGACCGGCACATCCGAGAGATTCAGGTGTTTTTATTTTGCCCCCAGCTATCTTAATCCACGGTTTCAGGGCGTCAAGTACCTCTACATGCCCTACAACTTCACTTTCGGAATCGTGCATCTCGCGCTCAAGCGAATGAGCGATGCTAAATGTGGATGGATTTCCTTTTTTTCCTTTTGATTTCTCTCTACGGCCTCAAACGTTTCTTTTCTAGGGTGCCCGTCCGATTTCGAGAACATCCCCAACTCCACGATGGTGGCCCTCCGTCAGTTTGGCAAACAATTCTGCTTTATGGACCTGGTCTGATCGGTCGACAAGTTCCGCAGCAATTTCACCACACGCGAGGCCTTCGAATTTCTACTGAGCAAGACGCTACCCCTCGACAAGCTCGATCAGATGGTATGATAGTATTTACTTTATTCGTATGTTTTATGAAAAGCGACGGAGATAAAGGTAAAATCCAGATCTTTTGTTGGAAAGTCAAGGAATTTACCCATTATTTAGGCCAAAATAAACTTTAAATGGAAAAAATTAATCCCACCGTATTCAAAACAGTTGTTAAAATACTTCCATTCACTGTTTGAACTGATTTAACTTAGCGAAAAATAAACTACTCGGAATCGAATTGTTGTCGTGCAGGTGGCAGTTTTACTGTGTTGTCCCACCGGGGCCAGATTTGTTCAAGTCAACTTTGTGTATTGTAACCAGACACATTTATTAGTAACAGACATATTTCTTAAATCGATTAGGGTAATATTTTGTCTTCCAAGTCTAAACCTTGCTTTTTCAGATGCTATGGCCGCTAAAATGCCCTCGGATCCACTCCACTCTTCTGTGATGCAGTGTCTGATCGAAGCCGGCGACTGCTACTGCGACCCCGCCTTGGGAAAATTCTGCCAGACGAAGTTATTCCACAGTGGACTGTACGTGCCGTGGGTCTTCGGAAAACAGTACCGAGAGGAGCAGGAGCCTCTGAAGGATGAAGAGCAATGGCTGCCTGCCAACCAGGACGAGATCAGGGAGGACAGAAGGCCGGCTCCGCTGCCGTCGTTGTTGGAGGAGGAAGATGAGAAGAGAGACGCTTCTATCGCCTCTACGATGGACAGCGATGCTCGTACAGTGACGACGGGCATGGATGACTGTTGCACCGTGACCACAGCCGCCTTCGATGATACCACAGTACCCTGCAATGGGAGAGGGATCTCAGGGCATGAGGTGGGTTGGAGAGAGAGAAAGAGAGAGAGAGAGAGAGAGAGAGAGAGAGAGAGAGAGAACACGCATTACGAGTGAGAGGCAGAGAGAAAAAGAGTATTTGGTCTATCAGCATATTTCAGAACCAGGATCGCCTGCAGTTTACTGGGAGATGAAGTTCGTCAAAGCGACACAGATATACTAGATGAACTGTTATATTGATGTTTTTTCTTGTGAATAATACACCGTTTAGATTTTTGTGTGTTTTTACGAACGAGGCTGCACTGATTGCAACGTGTAGGAGGGGAATATAGGATCATCTTACTGGGGTCGATTCGGCGACAAGTTTTTTGTTGTTGTTGGAAAATTTGGTAATAGCAGTAGCACTGGTGCCTTCATGTGGGAGGCAAAAAGTCAAATTCGATCTAGGATTGTTTTTTTTCTGAAACCTCGAGTAGCAAGAGTAGAGATAGAAAGAGGCAGAGAGGTTCAATTGTAACAATCACAAATACCACCATTTGCGAAACGTGAGCGGAGGAAATGGCTGACCAGAATGTAAAACAGCATAACTTTCAATAGAGATTTTTGCAAAAGTGTAAACTTGTTACTCTGTTATTGCTTATGCTAATTAGGTTAGATGCGCAGGTTTTCGAAACTTCGGGTCAAGGTCGGTGAACTATAGCTGTCGCTAAAATGAAATTATATGCTAATTGCGGAAATGTGCAAATCATGTTCTGTCGTCTACTGATTAGACTACGAACTTCAATGTCAACAGAGGATCACTGGAACATTCTAATTTTTTGGCATGATTCCCATTTGGCGACAGCTATAGGAGTAGAAGTAAAGGTGTTTCCTGGAACTTGCGATGTGACAGCGGTTATCAAAGGGATTTATGAGGCAAATGCGCTCAAAACATTGCAAACTATGTATCTTACTATAAATAACTATCGTAAAGTGCCACCCAAACTTAAATTTTCTTCGCGAATTATCAATGCGCGGAACAAACTTTGTTAATAAAACCCATGTGAAGCACCTTTTATTGAAAACATTCATTTAATTTTAACCACTTAAAATTTCTCATTCTCTGCTTTGTCTCCAGTGAGCCTTCGGTGGGTTCGTCTGTGTGGTTTTCGTAAACAATCAAGCGAGCCGGTTTAAACAGTTTCAAGGGATTGTCGCTGTCACTTATGGCATCTTCAGGTTCTCCAACAGCCTAAACAAGAATTTTCTCTGTTCCCCTGTTGGTTACCTCGACAAAAACCTTTGTGGGGAATGGGAGGGAATCGCGGCCAACAACTTCAGGTTTCTTCGAACTCACCTTTCCCACCGTGCAGGTCCATAAAATCCACACCAGAGAGAGTGGAAGAAGTACCACAAGGAACAAGCACATCAAAAAGAATGAGCACTGTCCACTGCACTGTTTTAATACGTATATCCGTTGCGCCCGTTTAAAGGGGAAGGACCTCGTAAAATTAATTTTTCTAATCTGTTCATTAATTACTTCATTGAATAGATGCCGTTGTCCCGATTCCGAAACATACCCCATTTGCATGTTTTGGACTGCAACCGGTGCAGATGTACACGATTGAACAATGCAAAGGGTGCAGGTGTACACGGCAGAGAAAGACGAGAGAGCGCTGGAAAAAGCGAGACGCAGAATTCCTCGCTATTCAAACGATATTTTTGACAAAACTTCAGGCGCTCCTAGTTTGGTTCATTTTGTTGTAAAAAGGGAAAATGGGATAGTTTTCTGAAGCAGGACAATGAAGATCTACATTTTTATGATAAATCCAGAAAAATGATTTTTACGCGGTCCTTCCCCTTTAAGACGCAATTTCTGTATGGGCCGACAAGGGTGCGATCCTGGCAGAAATAGATTTGGCTGAAACTGTGATTATTTGTTGGTTAGGACCCAATTATAGCTGTCGCCAACTTGGAATCATGCCAATAACATTCGAATGTCCCAGTGATCCTGTGTTGATATTGAAATTCGTAGTGACAGAGCATGTTTTGCATGTTTCCGCAATTAGCATAAGATTTCATTCTGGCGAGAGCTATACTCACGTGAAACACCTGTTTTTGACTGTTGACGCCTTAAGGAAACGTTACTGATTTTGGCCTATTTTCAGTTTTTGACAATGTTTCGGGCATTTGTTGGTATCCGCAATCGTAAAGTTGCAGTTTTCAATAAAACTTTTAACAACTTTCGGAAAATGGAAAATAAGCCAAAACCAACTTCTCCGACCCAAAATCACTCGTTTAACACGAATATGGCAGTTTCGGAAAACGATCGGTTGGTTTGTTTTCGTACAGTGATGAAAACCTTAATTTTTGTCATTTTTAAAAAGTTTTTCAAATTTTTGGGATGTCGGTGTTGAAGTCATCGGTTTGGTTGTAATTACAAAAGTTTATATGGCGTTAACAGCTATCGTAAGTTGTTAAGTTTGAAGCGAGATATGAAATTAAGACCTTAACGTTTCCTTAAGGACCTTAAGGCGTCAACAGTCAAAACGAGGTGTTTTACGTGACTATTTGGGACCTAACCAACAAATTATCGCAGTTTCAGCCAAATCTATTTCTGCCAGGATCGCATCATTTTTAAACGGCTCGAAAATTAGTGACAACGCGTCTTAAAACACATAATACTCATGTTGGTGTTTTCTAAATGAGCCGAATGACTAAAGTCAACCTGAGAAAATGTTCTTCAGAGAAAGTAGATTAATTTGGCATTGAACACATGCTGTAGAGACAGAGAGTGAGACAGCGGTGGAAAGGCTGAAAACTACAGAAGTAAAAGGCGTAGCGATCTGTGTTTTTTTCTGGAACTGGCTGAATTACAGCGGTTGTTGAAGCGGTTTATGAGCTCCAAACACTGCAAACTACGTTTGTTACTGTAGAAAACCATCGTAAAGTGCCACCCAACCTAACGTATCTTCACAAATTCACTATGCGCGAGATCAAAAGGAAGATCATCAGAAGAAAAGAACACTCCCAATGCGTTGTTTTGATTCCGTAAATTCTTTGCGCCGAATTAGAATACATTTTATAGTCACCTTGGTCGTCGGCAAAATCAGCTGACAAATTCGTCTTTAGAAGTAGTGTTTTAAGAAGCAAAAATTTTTTAGATTGCACACACACACGCACACGCACACACGCACACGCACACACACACACACACACACACACACACACACACAAACACACCCTATCAGCCCATGTATTCCTTGGCTCCGTCCCTGCTAAGTGTGTGGCAAGTGGCAATTAGTGTGGCGGTGTCCACTGCCAAATTCCATTTAGGGTCCTCGGAGGCTGCTACTCTGCAGACTAATCCCGTGCCGTCTGTCGCCTGTCCATCTCCAGCCGTCCAATATTCACACCACCGAACAGCAGTTGTACATTTCAAGTATAAATGCAATTGGGCTTTCGAATAAGACTTTCATATCTCATTTCCAAAATTTTTTAGTGTCCGCCCTCCGACGTCCTTGTATCCATAGTGTCTTCGCCCCATTGACCATGAATGCAGACGCAGCCGAGGAGTATGAACGTGCGAATGCAATCATGCACAAGTGCGGTCGACACACTAATTCGATTTAGGACCACTCGCTCTGGCACCTGCCGATTTTAAGGAGAGCCATAGTTTTCCCGCCCCCTTCTGACCTAAGAATTTATCGTCAAAATTACGTAAACTCAGAAATAAGTGCAGATTTCGCTTTCGCATCATTTTGAAATGATTTTATAACGTTGTTTGTGATTTGATGACTCATTTGAGGTACATCTTCAAAAAAAAGGTTCTGTTTTTCAAGCAGAAATCATTTGTATACGACACCGACAGATGCAAGTTCCTAAGCAAGCATGGCAAAATTTGGGGCCGGCCCGGGCCGGGCCAGGCCGGGCCGGGCCGAGAAAAATTTTGAAGCGAGCCGGCCCGGGCCGGCCCGAAAATTTTTTTTCGTTTTCTTTGATTTTTACATTGAAAAAAGGCATAAATTTTCGGTTGAGTCGGGCCGGGCCAGGTCGGGCCGGCCCGGGCCGGCCCGTTGCCATGCTTGTTCCTAAGTGAGAATGGTTCGGGCATCCATACAGTTTGGAATTAGAAAAATTTCATCTCGAATTTATTTTTTTCAGGACTTTAAGCCGAAACCGAAAGCGTGATTTTTTTTCTGCTTGCAAAAAGTGTCTGTATTGAACCTGTGTTTTAAAGCATGTTCGCTGGAAGAGGGGAATTCCTGAATAGAAACAAAAACACTTTTCAAGAAAGCATCGGCTTTTAGATTATGCATGTATATATACATAGATGTTGTATTATTTTTAATTTATGATCATACGATTGTTGTTTGTTACTGAAGCTCTATCATTTGCAAATGAGGACTGGGCCCTCTATTTGTATCAATCTGTGCCCTTTTATATCGCAAGATAAGTATGTCTGACTATCAATATCAACTTTTTCCCATCCATCATAATCTGTTTTCTCAAAGCGATCATTCCTCGGAAGTGTGTGAATCCCTCCCCGGCTTCTCCATGGGCGTGGCCCGTATCCCTTCCTCCCTCCCTTCACCTGCCGCCCAATTAACGCCAGTCACCTGGCCCTTCGTCTGATTGACGGACAGAAGCCGCCTTCGGGGGCGGGGCCATTTGACCCCATGCCTGCTGTTTACGCTCGTCGGTTACGGCCCTTCTGGCCACCAATTACCGGCTGGGAACGGCCGATTCGGCTCCGATTTCACGCGAGACGGCCCTTTCGCGGGTTTCCTTTTGGCGCCCACGGCAACCCTAGGAGACCCGGTTTCAGTCTAAGAATAACGTGTTTTTTTCACTCAGATTTCAACCATGACTTTTTAAAGGGACCGTCAGGGGCCTTTTTGATTGTAAATGAACCGTATGCAAATCGCGCCGTTCCAATTATTTTCTCGAACACCGGTCCAGCTAACGGTTTCGCACAAAATGGGTGAAGTCTTCATTAGCATGCGATTCTGAAAAGGCCCCCTGACGGCCTCTAAAACGTTTTTATTTAAAGCTTCACTACAAGCTTTTCTAAATTATGAACTGAACTGTCTCAACTGTCTCTGAGAATTTTGTTTCCTATAGTTATTGTTTGTATATTTGTGTCGTGTGTTTCAGAAAATATGAAATTTACTTTTTGAAACATTAGCAGAAATACATGGATGTCCCCCCTAGTAATTTTAAAACTTGATTTGAACTGAGCATGCAATTGTTTTTGTAAATAACAAAAACATGTTTGTTGTAAAAACCCGAGATATATGTAGAGACCGCAGAGGCCCTCGCCGCGCGGGCAGTCCAAAATGGTAAGAAAATATGGTTTTTACCGCTTGCGCGCGCATTTTTGAGAACTTTCCTACTTTAAAGATTGATTCCCACGTAAAATTAGGCGAGAAAAACGATACATTAGTTTAAAATCCGGAATTTCAACAACGTTTAGGAGAAAAACATGATTTTTCTAGTTTTTTGGCCATAATAATCAAGTCAAGTCGGTAACACTTTTGTTTCATATAATTTTGTAATTGCTAGTAAAAACTGTGCAAAATAAAACAACAATATAAAAAATCCGTTCTCCCCGAAAAAAGTTGTCGTGTTTTTTCTACTTTGCAGGCCTAGATTTCGACATCGAGACGCTTGAAAAATTGCAAATGCTTATAAACGGCTTCGAAAAACTGTTTTCTTTCATAATTACTGGGTAAAACAAGCCAATAACTAAGAAGCTCCAAATTTTAAACGACTTTGTAACTATCACTTTGAACACGATTTCAGTTTCCTTCAAAATATACGAAACCGCGGACGATAACACCCGTGAGACTTAATTATTTTGGGAAACAAAGTGTTTTTCTATCTTTTAAGAATAAAAAAGGTAATTTCTATTCTCCCCATCGTTTACAATTTTATTTCAAAAATCTGAATTTATACAAATTCGGCATCTTTCCGCGCTCCAAAGCTAAATACCGTAACTAGGGTCTTTTTGCTGAAGGCCATTTAAACCTGTATTTTTATTATTTTTAACATACATTTGGTATCAAAAATACGAGAAAAATATGAAAAACCGATTTAAAATACGTATACATGTACATTATTTCAAAAATGGGCATTTTGCATTCAAGTTGAAATCTGTCCGTTGTTTAGCAGAGCCTGTGCCCCTGGTCAAACGGCCCGCCTCCCCACGGATTCAATTTAAAAATCGGGTTCATTTTCGGGCATTCAAAGCGGAATATCTCACTTCGTTCTCGATGAAATTTTAAAGTGTAAAAAGAAAAAGTTTAAGTTAGACTATTATATAGCGTTATATTGGTATTAAAAATGAAAAAATTATTTATAATTTTTGGTCTGCGGTCTCTAGATATATGTTTTTCGTGGCATTTAAACTATTTCTAAAACACGATTTATCGGCCAATCTTTTCAACAGCGTAACACCGTTTTCCACTACCCCTCTTACTATTATGGGCTTTAAAAAGAAAAAAAAATAAACTCGTTTGGAACAAATTAAAAAAAATCTTGACCTACCTAAATTGATTTTTTTCATGATCAAATCGATGGAAAACTTCGGATTCAAAGTCGATTTTCATCCCGATGATCACGGCGTTTTTTGGTCTTTATTTTTTTCAAAACGTTCAGAAAATACTCGTTCATCTTCCTGTAATAGACGCTTTTATGTAAAAGGTCGAAAAATTGCATTTTCAAACTTAAATTTTCACTATTCGAGGTTTTCAGACTCGGTTGCCGAAGTACCCAACAATTTAGGTATGCGAGTGTTTTATTTGAATTATTCATGCCAATAACTTTCAGAATAAATTCTTTTTCCTAAGTAGCTTGCTCGAGTTAGTTTTGCCGTCTTAGAGGCCGAGGCCCAGAAAAATGAAAATGGGCCTGTCCATAGCGTAACGTAGACTAGAGAGTGCCATTTTCAATGGTGAAATGAAGAAAGTTTTATGATTAGCATAGACAAGTCCCCCTGTTCATTTTACGTGGACCTCTGCCTATAAATACATTTCCCGAATTAAATGCCAACTGAAAAAGAAAAATGTTTACATTTCGGAATGGAACGCGGCTTGTAAAAATGGCAGCTAAGTATCTCTAGTCTTAATAAGTATTGTACGGGAGACTTTAAATATATTTTAGTTTGCTCCATTCCGTTTGTTGTGGCTCCACATGATCCATCAGAAAATGATTGTGTTTCCGCGCAGCCACTTTGGCCTTTCTGAAATAGTTGAAACGCAAATGTTCCAAAAGGTTTTTTTTATTTCACATATAAATTTGAATCATTCCTTAATTTGTACAATGAATATTTATTTAGGTGTGAACAACAAACACTATCAATAAACCACTATTAAGTCTAGCACCACATATAGGGGCATGCAAAGCGGTGATCGTAGAACGACCTCCAAAAGGAAGATGATCAGAAACTAAAGAAATAGGATAGGTTGAGGTGCGAAAAGGCAGATGCACGTCAAGTGGCTTGTGTGTTTTCCGTCCTTAGTTCCTCAGAAATTAGATATTCGTATATGTCTTTATTGCATGATTTGATATTCACAAGTGGTTTATCATAGGTATGAGCCGTCAGCCGTTCTGTCATTTGGCTCCATTCCGTACAGGGCTCTAGGTCGGGCCGGGTCGGGTCTCGTGGACGCACCACCACCTCTCACACCGGCGGGTCATGGTAGAACGGCCTCCAGTAGGAGAAGAAACGGGAGCTGAACAAGAGGGGATATAGAGAACCTTTAGGAACAATCTCACCAGTGGTTTTAGCAGAGGAGAATCCTCCAGCACCTCCAACGGCAGTCATGGTGGAAGATCCACCGACGGGGGCTCCACCAACAGCAGTCATGGTAGAACGGCCATCAGCAGGGACACCCACGGCAGTCATGGTAGAAGCACCGCCACCGCCCATCTGGGGTCCGAAAAATTCGTAAACTTCGTCTTCCTTGGCATCCTCCTTGGTGGTGGGTGGAACGAATGCCTGCGTTTGGTATCCCTCCCATATTCCTGTATCCAATATGCCAGCAAGAGTCTGGTAGGCCGGATCGGTGGTTTTGGCAAATTGCTAAACTTGGATTGTCCTCTCGTTCTAACCGCTGCTTACTGTACTCTTCCTCTCCACTTCTTTGTATTCTGGCTGTAAAGCCTCCAACGAGTCCATGGGGCATCGATGTCGGGAGAGCGTCTGGGAAAGGCTGAATTTTTTATATAACAAGTCATAAAAAAACTTACTATTTTTTGGAATCTGTCAGGATAGCGCGGCACTTCTCGTTTCGACACTGTCCTTGATTCAATTCTCCGCGGCTGTTCCGTATTGGGGAAAAAATCTCCCACACCGAAGAGGACAATAATTTGATAGGAATGGTCATTTTCATTGCCTTGGACGTAACTCTATCGTTCTCCTTATCAATACTTGTACCAAGGTTTGTGCACTGTTTGTACTCAATAATCACGTTGTCCGATTTAGAAAACCTATTCGTTGTTTGTACGATTCGTTCTATTTCCTCGCCAGCTTCAAGAAAAATCCACCTGGGTAGGGCTCTAAAGTTTTTGGTTTCAAAAATCTTGGGGGAACCTACAGAAATCCTTTGGTATTACACCCAACTTTTCCTATAATTGGCTTGTTCAACCCGTTAGTAATTCAAACTCTTTCGTGACGATGAGTTTTAGTCAAATCAATGTACTTTGTGCTTGAGTATAGTCCAGGTGAGATTGGCTGAATTTGTTCTGATTAGAAGTATGGGGTTTTTCTTACTTGTCCTTTCTGTGTTCGCCCGCTTGTGCAGGACAGCAGCAGGTCCACTCGTTCCATCGGTTGCTCACATTTGTTTTCCGCACTACTTCCTTCACCACCGGTTTGATTGCCTCAAACGGATCGATCGTACATACGTGCCTTTTAAGATACTGCGTCAAACTGTAATTTTTGTATGACAAGTTATAAAAAAACTCACTATTTGGTTGCGCCAAGAACTTCTGGTTTCGCACAGTTTACGTTACGACACATTCCTTTGATCAGCTCTCCGCCACAGTCTCTGATTGGGTGGAAATGCCTCCAAATGTCGCTTGTGAGAATTTTGTATTTTATTTCAATGTGAGACGATTTGGAGCGATTTCCCTTGTAGGCTATTTCAAGCGTTTTGTTCGTTATCTCCGTGCATTTCTTATACTTTATACCAACTATACCAGATAGTTTTGAGTCTTTTCGTTTTTGGATAAGGATTGAAACTGAATCGGCTGAGTTTAGGAAAATCCAATGTGGATTGCACCTAAAGTGATTGGTTTCAAACATCTTGAGAAAACCTACATTACGTTGTTGTTCTTGCTAAAGACTTTCGCAACGACCGCGGTTGGAAAAGTATTGCTTATCTTGACCTCCGCGCTGTCCGTGCCATAGTAGAAGTCGATACTGCTGCGGTTGATCGAAATGGAGCCTTCTTCGATGATTTCTTGAATTTGTTCTGATTAGAAGTGTGGGGTTTTTCTTACTTGTCATACACAGATGAATTACTTTGGCGGTCGTAATTTCTAAAGGGGGTCGACTTGAACGAATAAAACATATAAACCGGCACAAACTTTGTTTCTCAGCGAATTTTGTTGAACACAAGGTCGTTGTCCAACCAGCCAGTTCTGTGAAACTAAGTGGCAGCTTTGACAACGTATCATTTGTGGGGAAAAAAAGGCAGAAACGTTAATTTAGCACGTTGGTTAGCCCATTCTCAGTAACAACAAAACTTGTGATAATCCCAGCGTAGCTGTAAATGCATAGGTAGTAATATTTAGTCCTTAATCACCTTTTCCCGAAATGCAGGCGGAAACAAGACAGTTACAAATTTCTGAATAGAACGTGGCTTATGAAGATTCGCAAACTTTTTCAACATATCGTGTGAATTGTGCGCGCTGTGTAAAGTCTGGAAGGTAAGTAACGAGCATTCATGAGCAAGCACCCTATGGGGTCCGTTTGGCGCGACACCCCACAATACAAATGAGACGTGTGTCCCCCAAATAGAAATTATGCTCGGCGCGACCGCCTCAACCGAAAATCCTGGTCGATGATTATCTATGGTATCAAGTCTTGAAAATTTTCGGATAATAAAATGTTTAAAAAAAAAAGTTTTTACAACATACACACTTAACGCTGTATAAAACACACACTGTTAAAAAAAACGTTTTCCCCCCTTACAACATCAACGAAACACGCCACATAGAGTTGCAACCAAGCATGACAACGGGCCGGCCCGCTCCAAAATTTTTCACGGCCCGACTCAACCGAAAATTTATGCCTTTTTTCAATGAAAAATTCAAAGAAAACGAAAAAAAAAATTTTCGGGCCGGCCGGCTCCAAAATTTTTCTCGGCCCGGGCCGGCCCCAAATTTTGCCATGCTTGGTTGCAACATTTGTATGCGTTTCATCGTGAAAGCCGTAGGAAACGATATGTTTCTTCTACCTCTCTCTCTCTCTCTCTCTATCCAAGTTCTCTTCTGTCGCCCATAAGAACAAGATTTCCCATTTTCATTTGTACGAACAGACTTTGTAATACTGCGATGAAAGAATCGTTCAAACACGAATATGGGTCATGGAGGGAAGAATAGAGGGCTAAAACATAGACCAACATAGGATAAAACTCCAACTCTGTACAAGAACAAACTGAATGATGAATGAGGTCGCGGGCTACAGACTGATAACCGGGATATAAAATAGATTCCGCATTCGCAGGAGACGTAGGTCCCACAGCGGAGACTTAGATGGGAGGGGGTGATTGAGAAATTGCACAAACTTGATAGATCTCGAGGTTCTTACTCTTCGTCACTGAAGTGAGTGCGTCCAGAAAGCAAGTGACGCCGCGTTGGAGGCACGGAGTGAAAGATGGGGCGGCGGCAGACGCGGGGACTACCTGGGGCACATATTTACATGCGAGGGGTGGTCCAACGGGTGGCACTTGGGTACCGGGCGATTCAATACAGCACAACAATAGGGTGAGAGGACACGGGCAAGGCGGGGGTTAGTCGCAAAGAAGCGGCAAAACGGCTTGACGGCGGCACCTGAAAGAAAATTGTTAAGTACCATACATTAAGGGTGGCAAACACTGCTTCCGAGAAAAGACAGCTTTGAAAAAAAACTTTTCATGTAACTTCTCAAAGTCAATATTTTTGAGATCTTTAATATAGTTCTAAATGTTCAAGGCTGGTCTCGGGCCAGGCCCGTCTCCAAAACTTCTCGGCCCGGCCCGAACGGGCCCGATTTCGGCCCGTGGGCCGGTTTTCAAAATCGATTGACAAATTAAGGTGAAATTTTTAGTCATTAAGCTCTAAAATTGCCTAAAAATATTAATAGATAAAACATGTAACAAAATAATTTTAAAAAAAAAAACATCACTTTAACTTAAAAACAACCTTCAAAAAGACGTTTCACTACACCATATTTGCTCGATCCTAGCAAGATCGGGCCGGGCCCGGCCTGTCCAAATTTCTCGGCCCGGGCCGGGCTGAGCCCGATGTTTGGCCAGCCCTGTAAATGTGCAAACCATACTGTGTTAAAAGGATTCGAAGTATACCCTATATAAATTTTATATGTTTTTCATGGCTGAGTGGACATTTTAAGAGACGGTTTTTTCATCTTATGGCCCCCACATGATTTTTTTTGTTTCGAAAATACCCCTACGAAAATTCTAGGCGACACCAATTTTAGGATACGGTTGGCCGAATAGTTATGAGCGTTTTTGTAGAAAGCCTTGGGAATCCATATCTTTTCTCTGGCACCGTGTTTACATTTTCCCAGCATTTTGCCAAAGCGAAGTACATAAAACCGATTCTACAACAATGCCGTTTTCGCGGAATAATGGAAAAGTATACCCCCGAATTGCTAATATTTCTTTAAACCACGTTGCCCCCTTAGGTTGTAATTTTTGGATACTATGAGAGCTGTCATTTTTAAAATCAACAACAATATAACCCCCTTTGCGTCCGATGACTCATTCCTGGCTGTTTTCGTCTCTTTGCGTTCATTACGCCCAGCCATCTCAAATTGCACTTGATATCAGCAACCACTCATTTCCTCCTTGAAAAACTCACAATAATCGATCAGTCGAAGCTCTTGGCTGAATGAGCGCTGCTCTGAGGAGAGGCCGAACAACTGGTGGGAGGCGGCGTCAGGAGGCCTGAGGTTGCGGCGGCCTCGACGGCACACGAGGGAGACCGCGGAGGAATCATCGAGTTGTACGTCTGAAAGAGGGCATTGAGAGAGAGAGAGAGAGAGAGAGAGAGAGAGAGAGAGAGAGCGAAACGAACCCCGGAACCGGAACTCGAGATGCCGAGGTGTCTCTCAAAATCCGTCAGCTGTCCCATAAAGTGGAAGTTGGGGGCTATGGCCGCGTTCCGACGCAACACAAGGTCGTAGGCGTCTTCCAGACTGCACCTGTAAAGAGAGAATTGAAAAATGAAGAAGGAAATAACTGACTTTCTGGTGGACATGAGGTATGCCAGGCACACCGTGACACTGCGGGAGATTCCAGCCAGACAGTGCACGAGACAGGCGTCGCCCTTCACTTCTGCTTCGTTTATAAAGTTGATGGCGTCTGGAAATTGCACATTTTTGAGGTAACTAATTCGTTTTCAGTGGAGTTTTAATTCGATTCGGCAAAAAATTGTCTTCCCAGCAGGCGTTTTGCCTTGAACAGTTTAAAACATTCACCAAAAAGTGAACTTTGCATTGGCTATAGCAGGTCGTTACAAATGTGATTCCTATGAAAGGACTGTGTTTCAACTTGAGAAAAGGTCCATTTCCTAATACAGTAAACCAAATCCGTTCCTGACTCAGGGTCCCGATTTTCCCCGGCGCACCCCCCCCCGCAGATCCTTACCCCAATTTAGGGTATGTTCGTGGTTGGAGCATAATCCAGTAGGAATTCTTAATCATTTCGGAACCACAAACATCACAATTAACAGTGTAGAACCCCCTTGTAAAAATGAGTGGAAACTCTTGGTTGGATCATGAATAAACAGACGATGTCCCGAAAAAAGAAAAAAAAGCAATGGAAAACGTCATTTTTACCCAAAAGAGAAGGGAACTACTTCCAAAGGCAACTCCCCACACCGTATGATTTGAAATGTGCAAGATTGCGTATAAAAAACCAACCAGGGAAGAACTGAATGAGGTTGTGGGAGCTGTTGTCGTCGACGGAGATCCGAAGGTAGGAGAAACGGCTGTCGGCCTCCAAGGCGTTCGGTAGGTTCGAGGTGACGTTGATTATGTGGTGGATTCCCATACTTGAACAAAACGATAAACAAGGAACTTCTGTGAACTAACCCCTCCAGCAACTCCACATTCTTCGCGGTCTCGGCGTTTCCGAGATAGAGATGGGGGAGGATTTGAACGGGGAAGATCTGACGTTTATCCGCCCGCGGTTCCTGCTCCAGGCGAAGTGAACTGAAAAGGAATCGGTCAAGAAATTAAAAAAAAAAGTATTAAAATAAGTACAGTACTCCATTTTGCAAGTTTGTGGACATGACTTTACACATATTTTCGTACTAAAGGCTCCAACCGACAAAGCAAAGTCGCGAAAACTGAACATAAGCCTTTTTATTATCGTTTAGAAAAAAAACTCACGTTAAGTTCAGGCAGCCCACATCACTAGCAAATGAACCGTTGCCGTCGTCGGAGAAAAGGAAGGGCGCACTCCCCACCAGGTCATCGACATTTTCTGAATTATTAAAAATTGTAATTAAACAAACAGTATTACAAATACCTTCCAGTATGGCGAAGTGGAAGCCTTCTTTTCGCAGGGCCTTGGCCAAAGCGGTGGAAGTGGCCGCGTCATTGCCAGAAAGACCTGAAATAAAGATTATTTTCAAGTTAATAAATGGATTAGAATAATTTTTAAAGGTAAAGTTAGAAGCACATACCGGGAATTAGAACGACGTTAACTGCGTTGTTGGCCAGACGGGCGGAGACGTTGGACAGCGAGAGGGAGCCCTGTTGGAGACGACGGAACAACACGTTCGGCAGACGCACTCTGAAACATAATATAAAAACAAAAGAATTAATAAAATAAAAATATAATCAAAGATTATAGAAGTAAGACGAACCTCTGAGCCAACTTGACAGCGGGTCCCTCGGACCGGCAGTCGAGTATGTAGACGGACTGAGGGTCGTTCTTGAGGATGTGCACGAGTTGTTCTCCGCCGACGCGCTCGTCGTGTAATGAGGTTGACGCACAGGGGGTTGGATTGGAGACCATCACCTGGAAAATGGGAGATTAAGGAATATCAAGGTAAATGGATAGCTAGAAAATGAAGAGAAGGGCGTGGGTAAAATTAATAAAATTTGTAACGGCATTATGAACTAAATACTTGAAAAATAAAATGAAACAGACCGTTTTAAAAATTTAAAAGCGGCGGAAGCAACCGGAAATACGATAAAACCCGCTAAAATGGTAGCTTGACGTGCAATTGAAAATAGTATACGCAATGGACCCACGGAGACTAAGAATAGAAGAAATAATTTTGTTCCGCCTGTTAAAATAATTACATTTTTTAAAGTTTTAATAATCAATACAGCTGATTGATTTCCGATCGGAAATCGCGAGACTCGTGCTCTTGGCTGCGGTCCGGCCCGCTTTCCGGCACTGATAGCGAAAGTGATAAAGACACGCTAGTATTCAGTCGGCGCAAATCCGATTTTGCGACGACGACAAGTGCAAACAAAGCGTTTCTTTGTACGGTGGGAGAAAACAGCCACGATAACTGTCGCCGGGAAACGTGTTTCCAGCGAGAACCTGAATTTTCGGACACCCATGGCGTGAAAATTTGGCAGTTTGAGACGTATCTTCTAGGGCTAATCAGAGAAAATTCCATGTGAAGCAGTAGATTTAGTATCCTCTACTGAGCTGTTTTGCGATTATGTTTGTTTACCCTTGGCCCGGGTTGCTCGGGCTAAAAACAGCACTTTGGGTATTTTGCGCGGCGTCCCGCGGGTCCTCGAATCATCTACGCATATTCCGTGGGCGTGGGTGGCCTGATTTACTGCTTGGACGGTGCCGCGGGGAAAAGTCTTGTTTGTTCTCTTCTGACGCAGAACGGCACGTAGCGACGAAATAATTCATTGTATCCCTAGTTTCGCACATAATGAGGCGGCCGGAGGGAGACAGAGAGAGAGAGAGAGAGAGAGAGAGAGAGAGAGAGAGAGAGAGAGAGAGAGAGAGAGAGAGAGAGAGAGGAAGATAGAAGATTTGGGTGCCGGGAGGCATAGATAGGGAGGAAACAGATGAGAAAGTCGAAGATAGGAGAGGCCGTTTAGGACAGATAAGCTTTCTCTCTCTCTCTCTCTCTCTCTCTCTCTCTCTCTCTCTCTCTCTCTCTCTCTCTCTCTCTCCCTCTCGCACCACCTCGGAGCACCTCACAATGTTCTTAATTTACAACGAGACGGTAACTGAATACCAAAAAAAAGTTTAAGAAAGCTATGTTTTGGGGTACAGATATTTAGAGACAGCAAAACTTGTGCGTACCGGCAGCTTGCGTAGAAATGGCATACTCCCATCTTCTTAAGCTAAGGTTAACTAATTTTCAAGGTCGTAACGTTAAAGTTTACCAGTGGCCTGGCCTGTATGGCAATTCGGTGTGTGTGTGTGTGTGTGTGTGTGTGTGTGTGTGTGTGTGTGTGTGAGTGAGAGAGAGGGAAAGACACAGAGAGAGAGAGAGAGACAAAGAATGATATAAAGTACGAAAGAGAGGTATTGAGAAAATCGGTGTATTTCCAGCTACACTACCAAATAAATTTTGTGATCTGGGCTAGCACAGTGCGTGTTTTGAATGCCCAAGTAGTTTCAAATTTCCACAACATCAAAAACCACTTTAAGCACCGCTGATATCCAGTAGAGGAGATACAAATGTAAATGTAAATCAAGACGCATGACAAAAATGTTTTCGCAAAACTGTTGCCGCCAACAGAAAGTTCAGACTGAAATCCGTAAAATCCGAAATCCTGGGAGTTAATTGAGAAAATGGGTGCGTCGCGCGTCGGCCCGTCCGTCGTAAAGTCCAGTGGGCGGGAAAATTGCGCCCGTTTCCGGCGCTTTGGCTCTCGGCTGCAGTGAACTGCGAGAGAGAGGCCCAAGGGACCCACTGGAATTATTCAGGAAGAGAGAGAGAGAGAGAGAGAGAGAGAGAAAGTGTGATTGAGAACTCTAGAAAAAGAAGGAGAGATGAGAGAATGAGAGACAGAGTGTCAAAGGAAAAGAGGGAGCCGAGAAATAGAAGCAGGAAAAATGCAAAAAGAGATCTTGGGATGTAGTTGCGTCTGTTTTATGGGTTTGTGAGAGACAATTGAAACAACACGGAACAAAAGCAGACGACGACTCATCTTTCGGAAACGGAAGCAAAAATGCGGAGGAAAACAAAGGGAGAAGAGACAAAACAGTTTATGTACTGGAAATTCGGGTGGAAAATGAGGAGGTAGGCACGAAAACAGCCAATTACTTGATTACTCAACCCACCGTAACTCGCTTGAAAATCTTTTGCAAAATATGTTTTGCTGAAAACTGTACGATGAGAGAGGATCAATTTAAAATTTTTTGTAGACCTTCAAAATCTTCCTACATATCCAATTGTTCAAAAAAAAAAACAGAGACGAAGCCGCTTCGACCCGATGCCTGAGGCGTCGAGTTCAAAAACTGAAGCGTAGGTGTTGCCCGCTGTCCGAAATTGTTAACAAATGGGATTCGGGGGCGGGCGCACGTCGATCAAACGACGGAATGCGCGGCGGAAATTTGGCGGAAAGGACAGCGCCGGAGGGGAAAACAGAGACGGATAGGAACTGGTATTTCTCGCGAGAGCACTTCCGGAATAGACGACCTTGGAGGGAAATTTGATTATGGAATCAGACGAAAGGAAGGAAAACTACGAAAGACAGGATTAGGGGGCGGAGATTACTGTCTGCACAGAAATAGACGGACAGGTTCTGCGGCGAAATGGAGTCGGGATTGACATTATTTAACTGAGAAGTTATAAGAAGTTACATTGTTCTAGTTACGGTGGAACGCACACATCTCTTTCTCTCCCGCTCTCTCTCTCCCACTCTCTCTCTCTCACACACACACACACACATACACACACACACTCGCTTCCTCCCTCTATGCCTCTGTTTGCGTTAGTGAGACAAGACTTTCTTCCTGTGTTGCAGAGTGATTTTCTTCAAATCGAGTCAATGTTGTTGCCACGTTCAAGAAATACATTCAGATAATTTTTGTTGCAAAGGGTCCGAATGAAAAATTTCGCCACAAATGCGTCGAGAATATTCGCCGATTCGAAATCGTCGAAACACATGACGCAATAATCTATTTGGCGTTCGGTTGTAAACGTATCTTTCGGCTTCTGAAAACGAGTTCTGTGTGGAATGAGTCAGAAGCCTTGTGACAAACAGGCCTCATTACAATTGGCCAATTGTGCTGAGAAGGGGAAATGTATTGTATCCGCATGTTTTTGTTTTCAATGAGGAGTGGGAGTTCTTTCGAAACGAGGCTTACTTTGTAGTCAACGACGACAACATCACGCGAAACGACGCGTACTTTTATGAAAAACGGGTCTCAATGGACTTTAGAGGCAATTAGGCAAAGCACCTGACGCAAGGCGACGACAAGCTTTGAAGGAAAGACAGGGTCAGCGAGGGAATGAGACAGAAGTTGGACAGAAAGAGAAGGAAGATGTAAGGAAGAAGGTGAAAAAGTTACAAGGAAGCGGGAAGGGCGTGGAGGAGACGACGAATGAAGGGAGACCGGCCGAAGCCATAAAAGCGCGCGGCCCATCGCCACACACAAATCATGGCGGCCGGAAACGATTGGATGCGAAGTGGTCTTCTACAAACGATCCACTTTCGAAGAAATGGATAGGAGAGCAGAAATGGGAGAGACACGGATGGGCACAGGTAGCATCAAAGTAGAACTGACGATGTTGCGTGGAAAGAAAAACGTAGATCAAACGGGGAGGGGGAAAGAGACAGTGTGAATGAGTGAATGAGTGCGAGTGTGACAGACGGATAGAGACAGAAACACAGAAACACAGAAAGACAGAGAGACAGAGAGACAGAGAGACAGAGAGACAGATAGACAGAGAGACAGAGAGACAGATAGATAGAGAGACAGAGAGACAGAGAGACAGAGAGACAGAGAGACAGAGAGACAGAGAGACAGAGAGACAGAGAGACAGAGAGACAGAGAGACAGAGAGACAGAGAGACAGAGAGACAGAGAGACAGAGAGACAGAGAGACAGAGAGACAGAGAGACAGAGAGACAGAGAGACAGAGAGACAGAGAGACAGAGAGACAGAGAGACAGAGAGACAGAGAGACAGAGAGACAGAGAGACAGAGAGACAGAGAGACAGAGAGACAGAGAGACAGAGAGACAGAGAGACAGAGAGACAGAGAGACAGATAGACAGAGAGACAGAGAGACAGATAGATAGAGAGACAGAGAGACAGAGAGACAGAGAGACAGAGAGACAGAGAGACAGAGAGACAGAGAGACAGAGAGACAGAGAGACAGAGAGACAGAGAGACAGAGAGACAGAGAGACAGAGAGACAGAGAGACAGAGAGACAGAGAGACAGAGAGACAGAGAGACAGAGAGACAGAGAGACAGAGAGACAGAGAGACAGAGAGACAGAGAGACAGAGAGACAGAGAGACCGAGAGACAGAGAGACAGAGAGGCAGAGAGACATAGAGACAGAGAGACAGAGAGACAGAGAGACATTCATTCAGGGAGAGAGAGACAGAGAGAAAGAGCATAAAATAGCATAACAACGGAGACAAAGTGTGAAGAAAGGTGAAAAGGCAAGGTGACAAACAGAAAGGGAAATGTGTTTTTGAGAAACGGACGTCAGACTCTGGTAATTGTGAGCCAGCGGAACCAAGAAACCAAACAACGGAATACAGCTGGAAATCTAATCTTTCGTTTCTTCGAATGGGTGACAGAGTCATTCGGGGTTGTAAACATGAAAGTGTTATGGCTCAGTAAGAGTTTCGCCTGCCACTTGTGATTATTGAATTTCACTGATTATAGCCATTGTAGTTTATAATGTCAAGTTCAGAAGAATTGTGAACTTTTAGATCTTTCACGTCTAAATTTCTGAATTTGTCAGTTTTAAAGAAAAGTAGGGGATAACTTGCACATCTTATGAGCGTATGCAAAAAAGTGTGACATTTATTGTGCGAAAATACTCAGTTTCTCTGCAAAAGGGGTAAGTGTCAGTTAAAGCGAGCGTGTGTCTGACACACGGAACAAATTGCCGTCTATTCGTTTTGAACATTGGCTTTTTTCTTACAAGAGGGATAAATGGGAAAAAGAGCCGGATAGACAGGGGATTATCCATGAAAGCAGGTGGTTAAAAGTCTGCGAAAAAGAGACAACATGGAGTTCTTTTTGGCCAAACTTTATAAAGTGAGGCAAAATACGTGTATGTGAAGGACTCCTAAAGTTTGCCGGTGAAATGGCCAAAGTAGCGATTAAGCAGGCAAACAATAATTATGTGTATGTTGAAGAGATTGGGGAGACCAACTAATCAGAAGAAAACGGCGGAGGACGGGATCAACGAAGGGAGGACGATGGAGTGACAATTGGACACTGCAATAAATCACAATTATGTCTAGACGAACGACAATTAGAAGACACACATCGGAGATCAGGCAAGGAGGAGTAGAGAGGAGACCAAGGGAGACATGGAGAAAGGAGCGGAAATGAGAGAGAGAGAGAGAGAGAGAGAGAGAGAGAGAGAGAGAGAGAGAGACGAAAGGAAGGACACATTGAGTGAAAGAGAGAGGCACGCGTAGTGTGGAAGATAGATTAAGATATTAAGTGAGAGTAAGGCTTGGCGTGAAGCAGATAATATGAAAAAATAGAGAGAGAGAGAAATAGATCGACTTCGAGTAAGTGAGGCTGTAGGAGGAGACATTGAGTTAGTGACATGGAGAGACATTTAATGAGAGAGAGTGAGATACTGTTTGAGAGAACGCATAAGCGATTGCGGGAGAGGAGTAAAGAGATATTGTATGTGTCCGCGGAAAACCGAGACATTTAGTGAAAGAGAGAGGGAAGAAGAAGCACTCAGTGAGTCATAAAGAGACATTGAGTGAGTGAGTGAGAGAGATCAGCATTGAAAGAAGAAGATTGAAAATGTTTAAAACAGATGATACATATTACCAATGGCAAGATTAGAGCTGCTGAGCAGTAGGCCTGGCGTGTGTTGTCTGGGAGGGCGGATCAGGGAACACAGAGTTCCAGAGATCAGCCTGGCTTGTATAAACAACAACTCTTTCACAGACATCACACTCATGAGAACTTTGAATTACGAGAATTAGCTAATACTGTAATGTCTTTTGCCCTGAGGCACTGTTTCCTTATTCGTTCGCGATAGAGAGGAACAAGTGAGGCAAAAACATGGTTTCCTTGAAGACTATCAAGGTTCTTCTGAGAATCTCAGGTTCCTCCCTTCGTAATTCCACCTTCTGAAGAAGGCAGTCGTCATTTCGTTCTGCGATGAACACGGCCGAATGGATAATTATCTGACGCAAACACATATCACCGCGAGCAGCGCAGATCTCAATTATCGCCAGCCGACTATAGTCGAAGGAATTGAAAGAAAGAGGTGACTGTGGCTCTTATCTCGAATGACTGTCGAAAGAACTCGCAAATCAAGCGTCATTTTGTGCCCAACGCGTCATTTACATGCGGAGAAAGACACACAACGTCAGTTGTGGCTTGACTTGAATGCTGAGTCACAGTCTAAAGAGGACAATAGCGGCACAGCTCAAAAAGAAAAAGTTCAGCGACAGTTTTTGTTATACTCTATTTTATCCTGAACGTTACATAATGAAAACATACGCACTGAGTGAGCTACCATAAGAGAGAAAGAGAGAGAGAGAGAGACAGAGAGAGACAGAGACAGACAGAGAGAGAGAGAGAGACAGAGAGAGACAGAGACAGACAGAGAGAGAGAGAGAGAGAGAGAGAGAGAGAGAGAGAGAGAGAGAGAGAGAGAGAGAGAGAGAGAGAGAGAGAGAGAGAGGTGGGAGAGTGAGATACGAAAAGAGATAGCTTTGTGTTTTCGAACAATCACATTCGAGTGATTATTAGAGGGACAGTCAGGCGTGTTTTACAACATTGGCTAAATTAAGAAAAGAAAATTCGCCGATCAGGAAAATGTATATGACTATGGGTCGCAAATTTACAGTTTTCGACAAAATACGCTCCAAAGTCGCCAAAAACGGCCGACCATCCGCAGATTGTGCGGATGGCCAGTAAGCCCTGCGTGTCCGTTTTTTACAAGGTATGCTAATGAGCTAACATTCATTCTAATTGGATGAGAGAACTCTGCAAATGAGGAGGGTGCGCGACAATTTAGCATAGTTGATTCGCATAATTTCCGACCGTATCCGATCGAAAATGAAATGGAAAACCCTTCTTACTGACCCTTTAAGGAAACAATCACACTCATTTCCACTAATGTGTTCCGCAATCTACCACTGACTCGATTGTTCTCTGGGGATTAATCCCCCATAAATCAGAATGAGATCAATTTCGGAAAACGGCCATTGAGATTCCGGGAAATTACGAGTGCAACAGGTGCAAAAGGCCTGTCGACGTTTCATTTTCTCTGAGAATAGCAGTCGTTAGGAGGGTTCTTTGAATATCGAAAAAGTCATCGGAGGTTCAGCCAAGAGTTACCGTAACCCGTACTTCCTCGTACTCTCATTCGATTTCTTCGCACGTCGAGGTCAAGAGGAACACGCTGATTGCGGGGGAGAGGGAAAATTGGCGTTGGAGGGGAATTTTGACGGATTCCGGATGGGATAGAATGAGTAATTGGGTATTAAGGAAAAGATACTATTTTTGATGTGTCACTCAATGTCTCTCTTGTTTCTTTCTCTTCTCTCTGAGATTGTGCCCACTCAACGTATTTTCTCTATCTTGCTCGTTGGGGCAAATTACGGATGATCTCGGCGGGACCCAATGAACCGAAATTGTGTAACACTGCATTCATTTGAAAAGGAACTACAGAAAAGTTCGTTGGCAGCTAATTCAGAAAGAGAGGCGTCAAATGTTGTGACAAAAGTCATTGTGACGGCGAAAAACCGCGAAAGAGCGCGTCGTCCTCGATTTACAAGTGTTTATATAGAGAGGTGGAAGATCGAGGTCGATCGTTGATACTTTGCTTCCTAATGTACCCAATGAATGTGATCTTTAGCCTTAGAGCACGTTTACAGTTACTACTTAATCCCAAAGACCCAAGCGCAGACACCACTTGTAAGAGAAGCGTTTGAAATGACTACTTTAATGTCCGAGTTCACTAGGGCCGTTGTAAGGAGACGGCTGGTCCGTTCTCAGGGTCAGGTGGGCCCAAAGTGCGACAGCCGGCTGTCTGCTACCCGCCTTCGTGACAGCCGCCCTCCCCCGCCGACCGGCCTGCAAAAAGAAGGGAACCTCAGTTTTTCCTTTGAGGGATCCCCCTATAAACAGCAAATGATAAAGCATGCCTATTGCGAATCGTATAAAAAGCGAAGAGTCGCTTAGTCCTTTAATTTGTCTGTGAAGTGGAATGGGGGAGGAAGGGAATAATATAAGAGTTCTCGAAGGGGCGTGTAGGCGGAAAGAGGCCGCGAGAGAGCGCCTAATCCGCGAAACACTTGAGCTTCGGCTGTTTGGATTTGGGGAATGGAAACAAAGGGAAAAATGGGGAAAAAACAGTAGCTTGTATCGTAGGGGAGTTTGATTCTAATGTGTATAAGAGGCTGGGCACAATATCCCCCGCAAGAATGAAATTAGAAACAGCTGGGTCGGAGAAGTGAGTCCGTAGAGAAATATCGGAAGATGTTTGAAAAAAACGCGAAAAGAATTTCTTTGGTTTTGACTGCGCCGTGAAGTCATCTTCGGAGTCATTCCGAAGCGAGACATACACAAAAAGTACACTTGAATTAGAAACGCCGAAATTCAGACAGATAGGGATGGGGCTCATTTCATTCCATTTTTCACCTATTCTCCTCTCTATCTTCCTTTCTCTATTGCTCTCCCTATCTCACTCAGTGTTCTCTCTCTCTCTCTCTCTCTCTCTCTCTCTCTCTCTCTCGGTGTGTATGTATAGCCCTCGCCAAACGAGAATCCTGCCAAAAACGGCCTTAATGCAGCAGCCGTGCGATACTCAAGCGGAAATAGTGTGCGAGCCGCGCAGACGCAGAGAAATAGCGGCTTTTAGTAGCCGATGCTCGTTTGGCGACAGCTATATGTATGTATATATGTATGTATGCGTGTGTTTGGGAGTGTGTAGTTTAAAGAACGACGCTTGTCAAAGCGAATATTTGAAAAATGCGACTTGTGTCGTGAAAATCAGATAAAGAACAATTTTTGAAGGTTGAGCGTATTCAAAATAGGCGCAACGGATTTACAGAAGCTAAACAACGCAGGGGGCAGTGTTCATTTCTTCTCATGTTCACGCTCTTCCTGGTCTTCTGCTTCATTCTTCCCTCCTTGGGTTTCATCTGTACCCTTGGGAACAAAGAGAAACTTTCCAAGGTAAGCAAACCCATAATCTCCAAGCAAATTCAGGGTAATCAGTCTGTGGATAAGGACAAGCCCTTGGTGCCGAAGATGTACCGCGTCAAGGTAACCAACAGAGGGGAATGAATGAAATTTTGGTTTAGGCAACGGCCCCTCCGAAGGACACTCTCAGCGATTCGGATGATCCGTTCGTGCTCTTCAAAACCGGCCATCTTTCTGTCTACGCGCACGCCCAGGACCTGGAAGGCGAAAAGTTTCAGAGGAACGCGTCAGAAGACCCTCGAACAGAGGAGACCCAGAGGAGCCAAGAAGAACCCGTTAAGTATTAAATAAACAGGAAAAAAGCTTTTTCTTAAACAAAATGTGTTTTCAATAAAGGGTACTTAATATAGGATTTTATTCAGGGGTTTATGTTAACAAAATTGGCTTCGCTCATTGTGAATTTGAGAAGCAACATTTATTTTGGATGGCACTTTACGATGGTTTTTTACAGTAACAGTTTTTTTGTCACTAATTCTGTGTGTGCGTGTTTGTATGCGTGTGTGTACTTGGAGATTTTATGTAAGATTTAAAGTAAATTTGTTTTATTTCGAATTCATGCCACATATAAAATATCATAAACATGGGCAAAGTAAACAATTGGAAACCGTTTTTGGACTTACGTCTTAAAATCTCGAACAATGAGAACCACTTTAATTTGATCATCTCTCTTTCTCTACCTATCTTTCTTTTTATTCTTCTGACGGTAAGAGAGAGAGAGTGTGTATTATGTGTGTGTGTGTGTGTGTGTGTGTGTGTGTGTGTGTGTGTGTGTGTGTGTGTGTGTGTGTGTGTGTGTGTGTGTGTGTGTGTGTGTGTGTGTGTGTGTGTGTGTGTGTGTGTGTGTGTGTGTGTGTGTGTGTGTGTGTGTGTGTGTGTGTGTGTGTGTGTGTGTGTGTGTGTGTGTGTGTGTGTGTGTGTGTGTGTGTGTGTGTGTGTGTGTGTGTGTGTGTGTGTGTGTGTGTGTGTGTGTGTGTGTGTGTGTGTGTGTGTGTGTGTGTGTGTGTGTGTGTGTGTGTGTGTGTGTGTGTGTGTGTGTGTGTGTGTGTGTGTGTGTGTGTGTGTGTGTGTGTGTGTGTGTGTGTGTGTGTGTGTGTGTGTGTGTGTGTGTGTGTGTGTGTGTGTGTGTGTGTGTGTGTGTGTGTGTGTGTGTGTGTGTGTGTGTGTGTGTGTGTGTGTGTGTGTGTGTGTGTGTGTGTGTGTGTGTGTGTGTGTGTGTGTGTGTGTGTGTGTGTGTGTGTGTGTGTGTGTGTGTGTGTGTGTGTGTGTGTGTGTGTGTGTGTGTGTGTGTGTGTGTGTGTGTGTGTGTGTGTGTGTGTGTGTGTGTGTGTGTGTGTGTGTGTGTGTGTGTGTGTGTGTGTGTGTGTGTGTGTGTGTGTGTGTGTGTGTGTGTGTGTGTGTGTGTGTGTGTGTGTGTGTGTGTGTGTGTGTGTGTGTGTGTGTGTGTGTGTGTGTGTGTGTGTGTGTGTGTGTGTGTGTGTGTGTGTGTGTGTGTGTGTGTGTGTGTGTGTGTGTGTGTGTGTGTGTGTGTGTGTGTGTGTGTGTGTGTGTGTGTGTGTGTGTGTGTGTGTGTGTGTGTGTGTGTGTGTGTGTGTGTGTGTGTGTGTGTGTGTGTGTGTGTGTGTGTGTGTGTGTGTGTGTGTGTGTGTGTGTGTGTGTGTGTGTGTGTGTGAATCCATGAAAAAGTCAATCAACTTCTGAACAACAGGTGAGAGTCTGCCAATGTCTGGAGTGGGATCTCCGAAAGAAAAGAAAAGAGACCGGGAATCAGCGGTGCGGGGGGTTGTGAAGGATCAGTACACGCCGGACGGAAAACAAGCTGGGTAAACAGGGAAACAATAGCTACGTCACAACGAAAATGTGGATGAACCACATAACTTTTTTTCGAAAACCATATATTACCGTAGGTTCAAAAAAGTGTAAAATGTTACAAGTGAGAGATGGCAAAGAAAAAAATGAGTGTGTGTGTGTGAGAGAGAATAGTATAAATTAGGACAAGCAAGAGAAGTAAGATTTAATAGTGCAAGAGTGCACGAAGGTGCTCTCAAATCGCCCTCACTTGTCATTTTAAAGCGCCTGCTAAGTGCGAAGATTGTTTTGCAATAGAACAGACATTCGCATATCCCATATAACGTGGCAGTTCGGAGACCAGCACTTGAGCGTAACAAACAGAGTGATACAAGTGATACAATCAACTGATTTTGATGTTTTTCTCTCCCTAATGAGATGGATTTATTTCATTTCTGAATCCTAGGATTTTCCAGGAAAGAGATTGCTTCCGGGTTCTCTGCATATTTTCTTTTCAAATTAAAATCTAAGCGCATGAAATGTGAGAAAATATTGGCTTGTGTTACAACTGTTGGTATCATAAGAATCGAGATTCAAAGAGCGTTGTGTTGTAATAGATAAGATGAACACTGAATGTCTTATAAATAGAGAAATAATGAACATTGACCCGTGTACGTCAACAGAATTTTTAAGGAGCCATTGAACGTAGACAGCTGAAAATAGAAAATTAACCTCACGAGTGCAGCTATTTGGGTAATTATGTGCAAATATACATAAGCAAAAGGAGGTATTTAGATAACAGCCCCCTCTTGTAGCGTGAGGCAAGAAAACAGAGAGAGCAAGAAAGAAAGAGAGAGAGAGAGAGAGAGAGAGAGAGAGAGAGAGAGAGAGAGAGAGAGAGAGAGAGATTGAAAGTGCAGCGTACGTGCGAAGGAGGGAATAAGTGGAGCTACCGGAATGTTTTTGAAAAGATTGTTATATCATGTTTTCGTTCTAGAAAAAACTTTCTCTATTTACGAAAAAAGGAATAGAATCCGAGAGAAATAAAAATTTCCGCAAGTGTTCATAACGAGTTCTTTGTGTTAAAAAAAACTGCTCATTCAACCTTAAACAACGAAAAACAAAACATGTTTTGTTTTTCGTAAAAGCCAAGTTCAATGTTCGTGCGCAGAATCTTCCTCATACAGTGAAATTGTATTTTTGACGATTAGATTCGTAAACATAAATTCGCAATAAAAAGCCATAAGTGAGACAAAGCTGTCTAAATGTTTTTAACAGTTTAGGGCGTTCCATGGCCGATTTGCTGAAAAGTGAGCTCGGATTGTGTTCGTTTCGCGCAGTCGTCGTTCTCCATCGACTGGCCGGGGGTGGTTCTATTTTTGGCTGTTTGTCCAATTTTGGCAACGGCCGGATATCTGGGAGAAGAAAGAAAAGCCAAGGCGAGAAGAGAATAACAGCCGATGTAAAGTCTGGTTGCACGCTATTTACGCGCGAGACTGCATCTGAAACATCGAAGAACCAAAGGGTCCAGTTGGCTCGGTTGAACATCACCAATCCCTTCAATAACTAACTAAGTAATCGGCCAAAAAATTGAAGGACAATAAAAATATGTGCTTCGTTTGCAACGGATTATTCGCCGTTAAAGGAATCTTGCAAATGGTCCCACCACGATGTTCAGCAAAGGAGAGAGGGCACACCGAGAGGGAATTAACATTCCAGAGAACATAAGCGGTGTAAGAAAAATAAGGAGAATTTGCATGTTGAAAACCATGTATATTTTGGGTTTCTTGGTTTCGTACTACCTGAATAGGCCGTCCCTTGATCGAATAGTGTGCAAATTCTTCGTTTCTAGTAAGGTCAATCATTCTATCAAAACTCAAAGCACTCTAACAAAGAAACCAAATGCCAAAAGGGTGTTTCCCGCTCAGATTGATCGCTGGTCATCGCGGCAGGACCCAATGCCCGAAAATGTTATCCATTGGAACCAAACTGTAAGGTAAATATACACCAACTGGAAATTGGGGACGATTAAAATGACAATAAAATGTGTAGTTCTCAAATGGTCAAAAAGACACATCGTGGTTCCCGGCGTCTCACTGTATGTCTGAGGTGCAACCAAACCAACAGAGCATGGTTCCCGGGGTGTCAATGAGGTATGTTTGAGGTATACTCAGTGTTCGAAATTAGACTAAGCCTTGTAAAGAGGGACTGGGGGTGGGAGAGGAGGACACAGGAAAGGGACCGAGAGGGAGGCCGTAATTCGATCGTCCCGCCACGGGATCGACCACTATAGTCGGCACAAGGACAACAACGGATGTGGGCAGGCAGCCAGGAAATGGCTCAAGGAGAGGGCGATTCCAAAGGAGACCTCAAAACAACGGGGAACAACGCTTTTCCCTTTTGGCTTAAAACTGTTTTATCCTATTGGCTTCAGTAGGCCAAACTTTGTATTTCCACTTATAGATTCTAAAATGGGAATGGGCCAAAGATCGAACTTTCGTCCAAGTACAGTAACTTTGTCTAATTCAAATTCAAAACAACCAAAGATCTTTGTCTTTATTGTTTCAATTCTTATATTTGCCGTACATAATGCCATTTGAGGGGAGATCCGTGGGCAGCGTCTATTCCTGTCCGACAAATATTTTTCTCCCGAAATAAAGAGTGAGTAGGTGGAAAGAATCGACACTTCCGGTGTTTGTTTTCGAGATTGTTGGCTAAGATAAGGCCCAGTTCATCTGAACACGTGGTCTCGAAGGGAAAGCATCGGACGAGACGAGCCTTCTTCGGGCGGACGGGCTGTCGCCGACGATTTGTCAGCAGTGACGGATCACACAGGTGGCCGACCACGCAAAACACACTAGAATCTGACGACGGAAATAGAACACACGCACTGTTGTTTTTTAGCCTTCGAAGACGAGGTTCAAGGAGATAAGAATCAAATATCTCAGATACAACGGTCCGATTTCTCAAACGGTTACGAATATTGCAAACATAAATGGTAAATGGGGAAAAAATGTTTTAGTGGCTTCTGGTAGTTACAGCAATTTGAACAAGTTGAACACACACACACACACACACACACACACACACACACACACACACACACACACACACACACACACACACACACACACACACACACACACACACACACACACACACACACGCACACACACACACACACACACACTCCAAGCCAATCCTACTTCGGGTAAAAAGGGGATAAGCTCCTTTTGTAGCTCACTATTTTGGTGTTATAATGTGAATTTCGAATATCAATATCAGAATAGTCTCACTCATTTACAAAGTCAGCCAAAGTAGGATAGGCGGGCACTATACACAGATAGATATAGCGGTCGCCAAATTGGAATCTTGTCAACTAATTTAGAATGTTCTAGTCATGCTCTGTTGACATTAAAATTCGTAGTCTAATCAGTCGTCGACAGAGCATGATTTCCATGTTTCCGTAATTAGAATATTTGGCCAAAACTATATACAGCAAGAAACAGACATGCTTGTGACCCTATGAATGACATTTGCACAAGAATGACAAGTTGCAACAATAAAATACGCAGAATTACTAAGGCTACACAAATAAATAACGCTTCAAATTGCTGTCTAATGGTTACGACCCTAAACACACAAAATTTTCACAAAAACAACACTTTTATGACATCTACTTGAGGGCGGGAAGAACAAGGGCGAAGGTGATGAGGCCACTGGAGACGCTCATTCCGGCGGAAAAGACGGCCAGGAGTCCTGCCTGCAGAGCCTTCTTCTCCTTGTTTTCCTTTGCATTGCGTTTTTTGTTTTCTGGGCTTGTTCCCTCCTCAGAATTCGACCTCTTCGCCCTCTTTTTCAAGATACACTTGTCCTGGTCGTTGGCCAAAGAGATATCTTGCTAAAGACTCTTGTCTTTGGTAGACTCGGATGACCAACCTCGAGGTCTTTGGAGTTACAGAAGTCAAAGGTGGAGCAGGAGAAGATTTCGACATCAGAAGAGCGTTCCACACTGAACTTCTTTCCGCAGGAGTTGGCTTTGGCAGCTCCGCGTTCAACCACTCCGTCGCTGAACTTTTTGACGAAACAGCGGTCGCCCTCCTCGACGGGCCTGCCCTTTCCAGCGTCACACTTCAAGGCCCACAAGGGGACTGCACACAGCAAAAGCAAAGAGAGTTGTGCAATTCCTGAAGGAGAGAGGGAGATTGAGGCAGATGGGGAGGGACTCACTCATCATTTTAGAAAACGGTGAACCGTCTAGGAGCTAGGAGAAATGGCGAATGAGGCAGAGAGGGAGGGAGGCCACGCAGTGAACAGCTCATTTGAATGGGAACTGAAATATTCGAATGACGGAATATTTTGGTTTTATGCTAATCAACTCTTGTTCAATCAATATGTGAAGGGATTCTGAATATTATTATGTCACTAGAACAAGAAACGTTATGAGAAGGAATCATTCAACAATGAAGATTCTTGAATATTTTTGTTTTATTTCCTACTGTACTGGTTTCATTTTATCCGTTGGGTGACCCAACTTGGGTCTCATCCTACTTGCGATTAGACGATCTACTATATCTATATTCGAGCTAATACATTATGCAGTGGGATAAATTCCCGTTCGTACAAGTTCGAAAATAGGCCTCGCGTACTTGCGGATTTATTCTGCAGTCATAGGCCTAGAAAATATATGATTAGACCTTTCAAGTCTGCATATTTCTGGCATTTTTGTGTGAAATTTGAAAAGCTATGATAAATTTAATCGTTCTGTAAACTTTTGTTGAGCCAAGAAAATACTCTCGCGGGATTTGCACAATCAAGCCCGCTGCAAAGTGCATTCGTAGGTCGTTATTTTTGGAAACGACGGAAATACACTCAGTTTTCTGACATTCGATTCAGAAACTAAATTTTTAGGCATTTCTACTGTTTCCGTTTTTGTAAAGTCCCATTAATGATTTATCATTGGCTTTCTTTACCTTAGAACCGTAATATTAATCGGGATTTGCCAAACATTGATTCATTTATCGAAGATTTTTGTTGAGAACGAGCCAAAGAATTTGGAAATGTAAGAAAAGAACAAATTATAGTTCCTCGTGATTTTGCAAAATGATCCCTTGCTGCAGAGTGCATTGGTCTCGTGTTATTTTAGGAAACTTATTTCTGGTTGCTCTAATAAGCGTGGTGAAAGGGATTTTTACTATCCCTGGTAACATATCTTTTGCAATGTTTGAAAAATCAGTCTTTCTTTTCCGTATGAGCCTTGTCAGACCTCTGTTTATTTTCCAAAAGTTCCACTTCGGCTATTTATATATTTATACTTGAAAACCTTTTGATAATTGGTGGATACATCCTTTAAAATTATGTTTAGCATTGAAAATTATACTTTTGAGTACGATCGGAACGTTTTTTGATGGTTAAAAGACCCTCGTGGGATTTGGAAAATCAACCTTCGCTGCAGAGTGCAAGTGTCTCTTGTTATTTTACGAAACGACGGATTTATGTTCAATTTTCAAACTTTCGGCCCTAAAAATTAACATTCAAGGCTTTGGCTATTGTTGCAAGCATTTTTGGTAACTAACATGTCCCAGTAAATCTTGGTTGTACAAGCGTTGAATCCATAATGAATCTCGTTTAAAAATAGTATCAACATAACCTTTTGGGTAATGGCCACCATTTTTAAATTGTCCAATCGAACATTTTGTTTTATTGAGGCTGTACACGTTGCTATTCGTAGTTCTTTTTAAGGTGAGCTCTTTTCTGCTCCCAGGCGCCCAAAAGCATTTTTCATTTTGCCCACTATCCTCTGAAGCTCTCGTAGCAACGGTTCAGAAACTGCTTCCCAGTGTCTGAAACGACCTACAACTGAATTTGATCTATTATTTACTCACTGAGTTATATTCATTATATTCACTTTGATAGTAAACTGCAAGGGGTCAGTTATGAAAATCTGCTTTTGGGGCCAATTTCTCAGAAGCATGGGGAAAATGCAGAGACCTGCGCCAAACGCGAACTTAAAAAACTTGGTTGGAAACAAATAACAGGCAGCTTCAGAAGACATTGTTTGAGAATTGGATACACGACCCTCCTTCGGTTCAATTGCTGTGGTTTGGTCCCATATTGAAGCATGCTTGGGATGAGCTTTACGTTCTCCCATGCGTGTGTGAATATTTCACCCGTTTCTCCTGGTACTTGTGCTGGTTGTTGGCCCAAAGGAGGAGGGGTGGGAACAAATGGAATATTCGCTTTTTGTGGGAGTGCGTCAGTCAATCACCCAGACAGACACATTGTCCTCCGAAGCAACAAAGATCGCACTTTCACCAATCAAATGTAGCCGTTCCCTCAGGCCATTGTAGGCTGTAAATATTTTTCAAAGGTTTTGCAAAGGACTACCAACCTTAAGAACCACAATCTTCCGATATCTGCCCTTCTCGCTGTTTTCAAAGAAATCATCTTTATCTGTTCTCTGCTGTGTGATTGGATATCCAAGCACACAAATACTTAAGAAAATGTGCATATTCACACTTTTTTCTCGTTTATTTATTCCACATTTCAGTGGTACAATTGTTTAGAATCGAAATTTCGGTCGTTTTCCAAAACATAGACCAAGTTGTTCAATGATTCTTTAAAGGGACCATCAGGGTCCTTTTTAAAGTTTATTTTAATTAATAAATTTAATTTAGTTGATTAACTAAATTCTTCTCATTTTAAACTCATTTTTTCTAAAAAGCCGTCATTTCAAATCAAAACTCAAAAATATTTTTTTCCAACGGGCTCCAGCTTACGTTTTTTCATACCATCTGCCCGCTGCCCAAGGTGTGAGCCGCTGGGCATTAGGAATACGCAGCGCTCTACTTCTATCTACCTGATAGCCAACTGGTTTGCGCCGGTAGCTGGTAATCAACTGTTCACGGGTTCGGTTCCACTCTCGTGCAAATGGTTTTTGCTGGCTAAAAAATAGCTAATGAAATCGTACTGTTGTATTCTGACGTTGGTTTTAATTGCAGAAAAAAGGTCCCTGATGGTCCGTTTAACTTCCATATTCGAACTAAAGGAATAGAGAGGAACCTTTTTGCCTAATCTGTTTTGCCGTTCAATGGTTTGTTAGTCCGTAGGAAAGTTTATGTTGTTGGAAGATAGGACAACTTTTATTTTCTACTTCCGTTTGTTCCGGAGATTCCGAAACCCCCCCCCCCCCCTAAGTTTACGATTCAATCTTTCCACAGAATGTTTCACCCCAATTCCCTTTATGTGTGTGTGTGTGTGTGTGTGTGTGTGTGTGTGTGTGTGTGTGTGTGTGTGTGTGTGTGTGTGTGTGTGTGTGTGTGTGTGTGTGTGTGTGTGTGTGTGTGTGTGTGTGTGTGTGTGTGTGTGTGTGTGTGTGTGTGTGTGTGTGTGTGTGTGTGTGTGTGTGTGTGTGTGTGTGTGTGTGTGTGTGTGTGTGTGTGTGTGTGTGTGTGTGTGTGTGTGTGTGTGTGTGTGTGTGTGTGTGTGTGTGTGTGTGTGTGTGTGTGTGTGTGTGTGTGTGTGTGTGTGTGTGTGTGTGTGTGTGTGTGTGTGTGTGTGTGTGTGTGTGTGTGGGTGTAGGCCAAAAATCCCTTGAGGTATATGATACCAACGGTTACGACCTCTTTTCTAAGCAATTTGTACAGTGCCAAACATTTAATGTGCATTTTCACGTACATTTTCAATGACATCCAAAGCTGGCAAACAAGTTCCCCCTGAAAACATTGTTCTTCCCCCAATGTACGACCCTTCCCCTCCGTTCCTCCTGCCCTTCCTCGCATCCGTCAGGCGGTCGTTATCGCCGGGGCTCCATCTATTAGCACGCGCTCAGATAATGCCATGGAAAAAAAGAGCTGCGCGAGCGCATTTCAATTTCCAAGCCCTTGGAAATCAGGGCGATACGGGAGGGCTTCGAGGAGCACGAGGGAACATCTTGATATGAACTGTGGTCTTTGTGAACACGTGGGGAGACATGGAATAGATATGGGGAAAATAATGCCCTTAGGAGAAATATTACACTAAATCTCTCTATTTCTCTTTTTGATTACTAATAGTGCCCTTTCCAACTGGGTTTCACACAAATCCCGTCATAGTTTTTCTGATTCGATTACCCTCGGAATTTTAGTCCGCATTTCAAGTTAAACTATTTAATTTAAATAACAGTAGTGACCTATTACTTGTAAATACCAAGAAAAATCTTAAGTAGAGTATAAAACACTCAAGGATCTCTCTGCCCTTTTAGGACTCCCACTTGTCTTTTTCCGTGAATATCACGTTTCTTCGGAGTTCTATAACCGAATTCCCAGTGAGCGCAATAAACATCCAAACCTTCGTGTAGATTTTGCAAGTCCTTGTTTTACCAAGTCCTCCTTGAAGCGTTTTTCTTTAATTTCACTTTTTATGATGGAATTTCACTTATGGTGAAGGCAAATTCAGAGGAATGCTGTGTAAATGGTGACGTGGTCAGTGACACGTTTGTAGATGCATAGCGAAAAAGAGGTTTATGGTCCCTTCAGAATCTCTGCCTTCGGCGAGACCCCCCCCCCTCCCCCTCAAACGGAGTGCCATTCGATTCACACGCACTTTTCCTAACTCTAAATCCCATCTTCCTCTTTTTAACGCCATAAATCGCCCTTACGATCTGCTATTTTGGGAAACCATTGTGTGAGAATTGTCACCCAGACTGAGTTTCAACAAAAGGAGAACCCAACAAAAGGTGTCCTTTTTTGGTAATTTAGTTCCGGCGGCTTTCAAAGAATGAACTATGCATTTTCCGTCTGTGAAGATGTAACTTTTCGTGAAAATAATCTTAAATTCACTGTTTCACACACTTATCTATTGCATACATTTTTAGAGGTCTTTTAATTTTATTTATATTTATGGGGTAATGTTTTCGTTTGTACACTCCACCTGTATGACGTCAAATCCTGGCTGATTCCGTTTGGCCCGTAATTGTCCTCCCCAAATCACAGCCTTTTGGTCTCCCCGCCCCCTTCCTTGCACGTTTATCCTATAAATTCTACTTCATTAGGTGCGCCGTGCAGGATGGACGTCTGTCACGTTTCTCAAAAGGAATGCAAGGTCCAGTTGTTCTCCTGTTATTTGAATTGAGCTCACACATAATCTGTAGGCACGTTTTGAGAGAGAGAGAGAGAGGAAGAGAGAGAGAGAGAGAGAGAGAGCGATGTCTCACTTTAGTTTGATGCGTTCCTTATGAGGTCGTTATTTCTTTTTCTCATTTATCCCTGCCACTTAACGTGGGTGATTTCTCGTTATGGGGAACACCGTGATTCATGCAAAATGACTCCTTCTGTTTTTCATCAACCTACTTTTTTTTCGTTGCGTCTTTGATTTCAGTCTTTGCGATGCAAGATTGAAAAAATCTGTCCAATGCTACCGTAACTCTGACGCAATAGACCTTCAATTTGGTTTTTTTGGATTTCCGTCCGTCAGAATCTGTCAATCTCAGCGTTGCACTCGCTGCAATCTCTCCCAAACAAAAACTGCTTAAACGTTGCTGAAACACAGCTCAGAGACAGAGATCTTTCTGGTTTTGATTTAGACTGTGAATTCAAAATGATCGTTGGAGTCATAACTGCCCTGTTGCAGTATCCCATTTGGGTAACCGAGAAATGAGTTCAGCTGATCCGTTTTATATTCATTTAAATCTAAAAATTAAAGTAAAAGTGAATATTGTCGTGAGTAAATCTTAATCACACATTCAACCGAAATTTTTGACAAGTTGACTTTTAAGCGGCCACCGAAGCCAAATCCAAGTTCACTTAAATCAATCACTTTACTGTTACCTGGGACTATGTCAAAGCCCATTGAACATATTTTGGTATTCGCTTTATGTAAACCAGAAAACCCATGATGCCATTGAACTTCAAAATATTTCCATTTTCTGTTATTTTCTTGTTCTTTGACTAGGGATTATAGAGTCCTTTACGCACCACTTAACTTCGCCTTGGAAATGCCAGTGCCGAAAAGAAGAAGGATATTGATCAACAATCATATCTTAGGTTCAAACGCGGTCCGTGAATCGAATACGTCGTTTTTCATGACTATTCACAATAATGTTTTCGTATACGCCGGTTCTTGTAAGCGTTTATGCCCATGCTTCAAGCTCCTGCGCGGCTCAGGTTTTACTCTTCAGATAGATTCACTTGAACCTACCTTTTTTCATACCAAAAAGGTTTCGAATCAGTCAATATTGGGCTTTATGAAAATCCCACTTCTGAAGCCTGGGTACCTCCACAAAGAGTTCACGGGGTCCTTGTCTCTGCCTTTATTTGTGCTTTGCATGACGCATGTCGCTTGTCCATGTCTCCGTCGTCTTCCGCAGCTCCCGTAAACAGAAGAATCAGCCTTTGTGTCCTCCCCCTTTCCCCCATCGTCGCCACCTCTGTCTTCTGTTTTCAGTCGCCAGCTTTGACGGATCGGCCGCAGTCGCTCATCCTTGCAGTCGGAAGTGGCTTTTTAACTGAAATTGCCATCAACCGCCACTTTTGTCTTCTTACGCACACTCCACTAATTCCCACTCACAAAGACTTTTTACGACATTCTTTGGCATTTCGATCCCCGGAATACTCTCTCTCTCTCTCTCTATCTCTATCTTGCCCTCTCTCTCTCGCTCCCTTTCTCTCTATGTATGTATGAGTGTGTGTGTGTGTGTGTGTGTGTGTGTGTGTGCTTGTGTGTCGAAAGTGTGAAATGACAATTATTTTGTGTATGTTGCTCCTGTAAAGTTAAAAACATTTCGCCAACAAAGCCCTCTCTAAGTATAATTGTGAATGAGTCCCAAATGACGCCATAATTCAATGACTAATTGATTAAATGACGCCTAAGGAGAAACAAATAAAATGTCATAATCGTCTAAAAATGTCCCGCTATTTGAAGCTTTGTGTACAGTAATTCACGAGTACAAACAGCCCCAGGGGAATATCTCTATTTTTAGTGTATTGAACAAGATTTCCTCATTTTAAGACCGCAAAAACCAGATTTCATCGGTTTCTTATGAAAACAAGCTCTCAAATGGACTGAAGTGTTTCCTTTGTGGGTGGTCTTCGGCCAGATTCCTCTTCGACTGTTTTCCTTCCACCGCTCTCGTAGACAGAAAGAAAGTCAGCATGCATAAAATGTTTTGTCGCTCTCACTTCCTGTTCTCGAAGAAGATCTCATGACGACGCAAGTCACAATTGACACCTTTCACTCTTTTCATCTACAAACAACACGAGAACTTTAAAAAGGAAATCAATCTTCAGCCTTATCAGATCCTGTTTTTCAAGGATCTAAATACTATTACTACCTTCATTAAAAATCATTACATGGCTACTTTCTACTAGTAACCAACATGTCTTTCCTGCTTGAAAAGAATTAGGCTTTTTTTTAGAAACTCTTAAAGCTCTGCGACGCTTTCGTCGTCTTAGTTTTGAATATCGAGTAATTTCATTCTTTACTGTTTTGTATTGTTCGTTTCCACAGTATATCTCATCTTTAATGGTTTGCCGATTCGGATTTAGTTATTTAGTTGATTTAGTTGTTTCTTCATTCAATGACACACGGCCAATAGAAATTCGCATAAAAATATATTTTATACCACAGAAATTTTAAAACGCGTTCTTTGAATTTTCGCTGATGCCATGCTTTGCGTGTCAGACTATGTTTAAAGATAATTTCAGAACATACAAGTGAACTCAGCATAGCGTAAACTGTTCAGACTGGCTGCACAGCTTACAGTCTCGCCACTCTTCAAGGGTTTTCAAGATGCGCTTCAGGAAGGACATTTCGGTTCCCAAATACGATGAACCAACAATTCTTATAGCGGAGCGTCCCTTTTATAATTGCAATTGTAGCCACTTTCTACGTAACAACAAACAACCCCAATTAGTTTATCCGCTGAAAAGTATTACTACAATGGGGAAATTTTATTCTAGACTATTTAATCGTAGAACTCATTGAATATTTGTTTCGAATCAGTCATGCAGTATTTTATTTTCTATAATTGATTCTAAAACCCGTTGCGCCTTGGTATCCTCAAACTCTCCTGCGAAATCTGCTCTGTATCCCACAAAGTAATCGGAGAAAGAAATATTAGCTAGGTCAAGCAGTTTCAAAATTTTCTCTGTTTGGACGAAGCAAAAATGAATTCCAGCCAAACTTGCATTCCGTTTCATCGGGGAAAAGTTCAGTGCATCACAGTTGAAGTTTTTAAAATCCCTTTAGTCTATGCTGCTTACTTACCAGTAGGCAGTGGGCCTAACTTTCACGCCCACTACCAAACCAACGCAAGTAAGCCGGACTTCTGTTTCCGTTACAGTATCCCTTTATTACCTGTGTCGTCAAAGACACACCGATCCTCTGGTGTCTTTTGTATGCTTTCGATCCTAATAGCGAAACTAGGCACAATTGGGAGCCCCATAGTTGCAACAGGATAAGTTATGTATAAAACTTGTAAACCACAGTACGCTTTTCACATTTTTTCCAAATATTCCCAAAAAAGGATGCGCCTAACGCCATCCACCGTTTCCCCTTCTCCTGCCTGCCCAGATGGCCAACCTTGCTGTCGTCATTCTCACAAAAGGCAGTGTGTTGTGTTGTTGACTGAGTCTCTTCTTTTCCCAGCCATTTGCCCAATTACGCATTGCTTTCTTTCCTCAAAACCACGGAAAATCCTTTCTTCCTCATCTACCCAACATCTCTGCAACACGTCATAATTATTCCAATTACTTCTTGCATCTTTTTATGCACTCTTTGCAGAAAAACTGGGTCTCTCTCTCTACCATTCTAGTCGTTTTTTGCTTATGTTTTTGTCCACTTAAGTTTTAATTTCTACACCCTTAAGGCCTTAACTCTAAAGTTCCCTTCGATTTAAGGTGTGTGGGCCCTTCAAAAACACACTGAACTGTTTGTAGCAGAGCAGCCCGTTCAACTTATGCATGAAATTAGCGTCAAGTCTTCTTTCTGAAGACACCAAATTTTTAGGACACACATATTATTCTTTAAAAAAAAACGCATTAAAGGCGCACTCTCGGTACCTCAACTGGCCTCGCGCGCGGATTTCGCCTACTCCTAAAAGCCTTAGCGCAATTTTTATTCACCATTGATGTTTACTTGTTTTCAATACTGTTAAAACACGTTTCTAGCCAAACGCTGTTAAAGAAATGTCCATTCTCTAAATCACAACTTATCTTCGGATGAACACATTATTTACATTGAAAAACAGGCCGTATTCTCGGTTTGCCACAGCTTTTTACAAACTTCATAACTGGAATTGTTCTAATATGTTCCTGTTGCACTTTAAACCAACAACATAAAAGTTTTAAAGCAGGAGCGTCTAAAATTGGGACGGAGAGCCGAACAATTTTTTTTAAAACAATTGTCTAACTTTATAGAATTGAACGTTTTGAATTTGGTTTTTTGAAGTAGATGTTGAAGTTTTGAAGTTGAAGCGAGATATACACAAGCATGTACGACATTGCTAGCATGGGCTACAGTAACCCGAACAACCAAAAGACGATTTCACCGTTTATTTCGGTCATACTCATGTTAACTTCTCAATATAAGGCAAATACACAGCAAGTCTTATAGAATTGCGTCTTGAAGACAGAGGGTCACCAAAATTTGACCCTGATATTATGTTTTAAAAAATTAGATTGTGGTCCACTGATCTTATCAGTTTATTTCATTTTTCATTTTGGTTGATTTTGAAGGTAGATATGGGCCGGAAACTTTTCCCGTCAAAAGTTTGAAAGTGAATTTGCATGAGACTCTCTCCATTTCCCTATGATAAAGATCCTTCTTCCTTTTTTCGTGACCCTCTGCTTTTAAATGGAAGCGGCTAAATTTTCTGCGATATCGTGTCTAAAGCGTAGATTGAGACAAATTTGATTTGTCGAGTACTACCACAGTTTCCAGGAAATCAAGAAAACCTGATTTTTTCGGTCTTTATTAACATGTTAATTTCGTAGCGAAGAAAAGGAACTATTCCAACAGAATCATGGAATATACAATTTTCTTCTCTTTTTTCGAAACACATAGTTAGTATTTGTTGTGGTCAATTTTCTTTCACACGTGTGTGTTTTATTTACACCGATGAATAATTTAATGTTTGTTTTTCTCCTGAATCCCAGTGAAACGTTGAATCGAAAGTGCTTCTCCCCTCGCAAACACTATTTGACCTCGAGAGTTTGTCTGAATATGATTTCGCCCGATTGGTTTTTATTTTCAAAAAAAAAAGTTCCTGAATGATTTTCAGACTCTGCAAATTATATCGTTAATTGAAAAAATCTAATTGTGGTATACTTTTTTCTGCTCGTTAATTACGCTTAGCTACCGTAATCGGACAGATAACGAAAGCTGCACTATTTAGTGGCAATCCAGCCGCAGAAACTATTAATTTTTGCCTTTTGGTCATGCAGAGAGGCTTTTTAAAAAGACATTTCTCTTTGTTTTCTTTGCTTTTCTTGGCGCCATTAATTGCAATTGAATTCATCAAACGAGATACTTATGATTCGCTGAAATCCCCTATTTATTCTTTTTGAAGCCGTCTACGCCTTTGTTTTCAAATGGAAAAGGGCGCTGGTTCTCTTGATCAGATAGACTCTGCCTCGAAATGCAGCGTTTCAGAGCAAAATAAAAGAGATTTAAAGTAAACGTCATGGACCTTTGTAAAGAGAGAGGGATTCAAATGCCTTAATTCATTTAAGACAATTTCCTTCGTCTCTCTCCCCCTCGCTCTCTCTCTCTCTCTCTCTATCTCTCTTTGCATCATTTTTCCACTTCGATTTCTGAATGGGCTGATTCATCAATCATGTCTTTACTAGAAATTACATTCATTAAAAAGTTATTTTCCTTTCATTATCGTCCCTCTCTAAGTTCGTTTTCATTCAACCCATATTTCTTACGGACATCACTTCGTATGGTTCGACGTACTATCTGTTTATTAATGAGAACCGGCTCAACTTGTTTAATTCCATTTTTATATCTCTTTTCTCCCCATTGTGGCCTTTTTTCTGAAGCATCAAACAACATTTATCGTAATCTTCCCTCAGAATATTCATGTAAATCCTGTTTTGATCTTTTTTTTCCTAAGCGGGGACAGGTTTCTTCGAAAATAACACCAAAAGGACCACCTGTCTCTCTTTTATTAACTCTTTTCGCTAATGTCATTTCCATTTCTCTCGAATGAAATGTTTCAGAATGGACGAAAGAGCGGTCAACCGACTGGCGGAGAAGATTGCACTGCAGTACTCGGAGTACTTTCCAAAATGCAGGACCATCGTATGTATTCTCAGGTTCGTTTTTCACCTTCGAATGTGTTTGTGAGTGTGTGACCGTTGGGTGTGAGTGTGTGTGAGTGCGTATATGTGAGTGTGTGAGTGTGCGTGTGTATGTGTGTGCCTGTGTGAGTGAGTGAATAAGTGAGTGATTGATACTGTGGTATGTAGGTAAACGAAATTTTTAACTACCTGTTGTTTTTATCAAGATCAAATTCAACTTTACTGGATTGCATGTAATCTTTCCGAACCACTCAGACCCGTGTCTTGATTAGTCCATCATCTAAAATGCCTCCTTTTGATTCCGTCGGTTTCCTATTTCTCCTCCACTTGATCGTCAGCCACCCTTCAGACCAAAGCACACTTTCGGACATAAAACAGCCGTTTTTCATTCCAAATGATGGATTCTTGCACTCTAAATCCCACGTTCCGTCGTCCATATGGTTCCCTGATCCTCCGATTGCCCGAGGGCGTTTCGGAGACGACAAGTACTTCAAAAACCAAACCACAAAATTGTATAAGTTAAATGTTAAACTTTGATACTATTGGTATGCTTTTATGAAACAACCTCATTTTTCTCTGTCTTAATTGTTCTCTGTAACTGAACCTTTACGAAACTGATGTATTGCAATAAATTTAGTCATTCTGTAGTTTACCCTCTTCTTTTTAAAGCATTTACCCAATGATTGCCTACAATATTTCGTTCTGACGTGTTTTGACACACGAATTTGCTTTCTACCCCGTGGGATGTGCATAAATAATTCTTTTCCGGTTATTTACACTTTGCTGTCTCCATTACGATCACAGTCTGGCACAACCACCAACAACCGGAGAAAAGCCTGTTCTGTTTTGTAAAACATCTCAGTTTCTTTATGATTTGGGTTTGTTGAGAACCCCACTTAATATGCAAAATGAAAGGGGAGACAAATAGGTCCTTCAGAGGAAGGACTATTGTTTATCTTATGCTAGGCGGTTTATGCTAAGAGATTCTCACAGACAACTACTGTGACAACATTCGGACGAAGCCTTACAAACAAAGCATCTCTTCCTCACACACACATACACACACACACATACGCACACACAAACACACACACACAAACACACACACACACGCACACATACACAAACCCACACACACACACACACACACACACACACACACACACACACATTCTCTTTTTCATTATCTGTTAGTCTTATTTTCCCGTCTTAAATGGCGTCATCCCTTCCTTTCAAAAACAGAACCCCAACAAATGTTGTTTTCACAGCCTTTCATATTTTGCAATGACGCACTGCGAATCGTGGAAAATAAATGACATAGACAACCTGTACTTCGAAATTGTTTCTTTGCAAACATTCTAGTGATGACAAATACTGTGGCGAGATTTTCCCAACACCACAAAACCACAAAGTCCTTTGTAACGTTGATCTATTGAAAAAATAAATAAAATGATAGAAGTGAATGTACTTATGGTGCTTTATCACTGACTTGACGTTCTCGCAGCCGGACAAAATGCGATTTTAGCACGAAAGTTATGCTATTTAAAAGCCACTTTAAGTGCAAATGTCCACGAATGCTTTGAAAACTTCCGTAAACATCGTTTGTCAGCCTCAGGGCTTTTCCTTCTGACTTCAACCGGAAATCGGTTCCAGGAGCCTTTCGCCCACTTGGCCTTCGGTGTTGTGTTTCACCTCAATTCGAAGGTAATTGACCCTGCTCCGGTTACATCCACCTGGCCTTTGAACTTTTCCCAAATTCCTTCGAATCCTTTGATTGTTATCCTTTTTTGGCCCATTTCGTGGGCGATGTTGCATAGTGTATCACGAACCTCAATCGAATCAAGCGTCTGCCCTGAATTTCCACCTTTTGCTACGATGTTTGACAAATTCATCCTTTGCAATCTTCCGAATTTTCGGTTGGAATGTATAATTGTTTTTGAATGTTATAACTTTCTCTCTCTCTTTCTCTCTCTCTCTCTCTCTCTCTCTCTCTCTCTCTCTCTCTCTCTCTCTCTCTCTCTCTCTTCCACGCCACCTCCCCGTTCCCGGAACGGCCTGTGCAGCATCTCCAGAAACCAAATGACGTCTCCGGAAATCCGCAATAAACCCCAAATCCTGCCGTCTGCCATGTGTTACATTCATTCTCCGAACGTAAATCTTCCTCCTCCTGAGATAAATCAACAGCCCAGATTCAGACATTGAGAAAGTCATGAGTTAAATCATGCAACGTGGAAAATAAGCAATCAAGGAGGCATTGAGAGTGAGCACGGGACACGGGGCAGTCACTCGACGGACACCCACTTCCCACGGATGTTTCACATGAGACAGGGAACAACACAACATTCAGATTTATAAACATACGTTTTGAGTTTTAAAGCATAAATATCCTTGTTTGGTTTAGAGTCTCTTCTCACTGTTCCCAGAAGTCTAGGCACCTCCTGACTCTCCGTATCCTGCCTTTGTCTTTCTTCTCACTTTTCACAGTAGAATATTACATATGCACATTTCCAATTATTGTTTGCTAACACTTGCCATTTTCCAATTTTTTATTTGAATACCCATGGTGAATTTGTAATTTAAAGCTTTTCTGCTCAAATAGGAAATTTTTCTGAAACAAAAATAAAACATTTTAAGACAACTTTTAAGGGGTTTGCAATTGCGCCTCTCAAGGCCCTCCTGGTTGCGTATGTTGGGGAAATTGTTCTCTCATTGCCGTATGCTAATGAATTTCGACTTCAATGTGGGAATCTGTTCGTTAGCTGACGCTCTATCGAATGAATTATGTAATAACACTCTGAGCTTTCTTAAATTATCTAAAAAAGTTAAAATTAAAGTGTTCGTATACTTATTGGACGGGGTTAAATTTGAAGATTATCTAGTTGATCAGTTTGTCGAGAAAGTGGGAGAGAGAGAGTTTTATCAAAAACTCCCCGTAATATCAATTTGGTTTAATCGTAGTTAAAAACAAATTTCCTGCTTGAGAGCCTTTCTCCACATATTTTCCATTTCCGCCTGATTTTATGGCCATGGTCTCGAAAGAATCGGCCTTCAAAACATCCCAAACACCTCAGAACACGCTGTTCTCTTTTCTTTTGAGGTTCAGGTTTATAAAATGATGTAGAAACCGCAAAGTTCGCTTTGAAATCGGAGATACCTCCTGATTGAAAAAAAAATTTCCTTGCCTTTTCGATGTGTTCTTCGTTTTCTTCGTGTTTCAGTTACGTAGCATGTAGTTCTTTAAAAGATCAAATCTTAACGTTCGGTAATTTGCTGATAAAATCGTCTTTTTGTTTAGTTCGACTCGGCAAATTTTACTTGTGAATAAGAAAGCTCGAAGGTTTCAATATAATTAGTAATCGCCTCCCAATTTTCCTCTCTTTTTGTTCTGTTTTCCTCGGCTGCAACATTTTCCCGAAAGCCGTCTCATAATTGTATATGAAAGACCCACTTGTCTAGCGATTGCATGTTGCGGAAATCTCCGTGATCTCCGTTTTTCTCTTCGTTATTCGTTTTTCGTCTTTGGCCTTTTGAGAACCAGCTTTTTCAATTCCTTTCTTCTCCACCGAAGAATAAAATTCGATTGCTCAGCCAAAGCTTCTGGATTTCCAATACTTTCACAACTTCAAGTCATGCGGGAATGATCATTTTCAATTTGGATAATCAGACCCCGTAACTGAATTCTCGCGTCATCTGAATGAAGGGGGTCTTGACTCAGCTAACTACTTGATTACTTGTTCTCACAGGCCTGCAGCTTTCAGTATATCATGTATTCCATGCCCTAAAGTTTTCGACAATACATGAAAACTAACAAGACATTTGACTATTTTACTGCTCTCAAAACAAATATATCCAATAAAAAACAATAAAAAAAACATCCGAAATCGTTTTCTTCTGCTTTCTTTAAAAAATAGAAAACTTAATCTTAACGTAAATTTATTGTGTTGACTCCCACACTATCATCTTTTGTGGTTTCGAAAATCTTGGAAACTGATGACACATGCAGGACAAATCAATGCGTTTGTTCTTCATAAATGAATTAAGGAAATAGTACATTTTAACAGAATAATTCCAGAGCGTTTCTGTGCCACGTTATCTGAGCTCAATACCCAACGAAATGTTTCTTTTCTTAGTTTCATTTCCAAAAAAAATGTCTAATATGCTGGTTAATTGGCCGCGTATCTCTCTTTTCAACTACTCAACGGCCGATAGGAATGACTTAGTCTTGCAGAATCAGCCCAACTGGGCTTTGTGAAGTAGGCGTGGTTTGATAGTCAAATCTATTCTCTTCTGTGGGTATTCTGTTATTTCGGAACATTCAAAATTCGTATATTTTATGGTAACTTTTAGTGGAACTTGGCCCGAACTTGTTCAAGGCGTCTTTAAAAATATACCCATTGGAATTAAAAATGCCTAAAGTAAACTTTCCGCTGATCGGATCGATGGAAAAATTCACTTTCAAAGACAATGCTCGTCATAATGGGGAACATATAATTTTATCATTCATGTACGACTGATTCAATGCGCAAGACAACGTGGAATTTAAGGGTTTTGTCCGTCTTACAAAAATGCTAATTCAAACGCCAAAGTTTTCGTGGTTTTAAGGATCTTGCGCTAAGGTACACAACCATATTGGGCCAGATTTTGGGTGTTAGGACTAAATATATTGGTCACTGAGTCAATTACGAGACTCTCACTGGGACCTCTCTATTCTTTGAGTCTGTATTAAACTTAATACTTTTAAACTTAAACTAAATACAGAATGTACTTGGTCTCGTTTGCCAAAGAAGTGATACTGTGATCGCAAATCACCAAAGATTGCCAAACCCGCACTGCATCAGATTCCTTTTCGGTTTCCTTCGAATCCGCCGTGTTCCACGTCTATTACCCCTCTCTCAATATTTTCCCCTCTCTCGCCTGTTTTCTTGTATTCTGCCAGCCGCGTTCCCTTAATTTCCAAATCGTCCTTCTCTTTGACCAAAGTCGTCCATTTGGCGTGAGTTTTGGCACCTTCCCTTTGAAACAAACACTCTCATCCGGTTCTTCGTCCCCAGAGAAGAGCTGTTTTCCCCTTTCCCCACTCAACTCTGCCAACAGTTTCATATTTTCGTCCTCTGGCCCTCAATATCCTCGAAATTAATATACTCACTCCTTGTTGTGGCTCTTCCTCCTCCTGGATAAGCCCTGAAGACGAACATTCCACGATCAAAGCACACGGAAAGACTACGACACACCAACAGTTGGTTTATAGGAGAACTACTTAACATTGCTGCGTACCATATCCAACGCAAAACAAAACACCGAAAAACCTTGAAACATAAAAAACATAGTTTTGAAGCCTATGACTTCTGTAATTCAATGGCAACCCTTTTATGTCCCAGAATCAAAAATGTTTTTGCAAGGAAATCTCTACTACGTAGGCTCCGTTCATTTCCTCAAAATTAATCCACTCCAATGTTTGCGCTTGTTTTATGCAAGAGAAAGCATGAAATAATCATAACGTCTGGTTGATTCTGTCTGGTTGGAAGAACTTGTACAAACACATTTTCTGCTAGAAATCTCTTCTGTGTTTCCATAACATTTACCCCCTGTACAACTTTCATCGAGTTTTTAATTTTGCTATAAATTTGATGTTCTTAGAAGAATCGTTTAACAAATTGTATCACTCTTAAAAGGCTAGTGAAATTACTTTGTAGCATACCAGAAGTCAAACCCCCGCTACGCGGGCCATTGTCTTATGGGTTCGGCAGCCTACGGCCGCCTCAAAGCGTTCTCACGGCCTTCGGCCTCATCAGGCCGCTTCGCGGCCGAACGTTGCACGCGCACACGTGTACGCTCGGGTCGGGTAATATATCCTCACAAAATCTTCCTGATTTTCTTTCTTTTTACGTAATGTTTTTTTTGCAATCGTTTCCAACAGTTGATCCAGCTTTAATGTGTTTTGGGCCATTGAGTCCGCCGCGCCAAGAGGAATTTCCCACACTGCTCCATTTATTATACTTTTTTCTGGGCCCGGCCCGTTTTGGTCCGACCGTGAGAACTGTGTCATTTATAATCAAATCAAGACATGCTTTGTTGGGAATACAAGATAACTATACTTCTCGCCAAATCTACTGCGGCCAATTTGGCTGCGCTGAGTATCCTATATTGAACGCTTTACTCTAGGCCCAACAACATAAACTACAATATAACTTAACAGTTTTATAAGAAAAGTAAAGACCAAACTACAATTATTGGATCTTAGAAAACAAAGAACGCCTTTATTAATAATGTAACCCCATTCACACAAGCAATTTGATCCTTGTATTTTCCCCTCTGGCAGGTACGTTTTTCATGTGTTTGCACTAATATAAATGGGATAAAAATAGGCAGACAAAGGTATTCTTTTATACAATTCATGAAGCAGCTCTTTACAATTAACTGTTTTTTGAACTCCTAGAACAATTCCTTTGAGTAGACATTCATCCCCTGGTTAACAAATGTAAAAGTTTCATAAGCTGAAGTAATGAATTGTAAGCGAAGAAACGGAATTCAATTACATCTTGAACTAAAGGAATCAAATCGAGAAATCCCCCAGTCCCTTTATTCCGTGGATCGCTGTTTTGTTTCCGATTAGTGGTTCATCTGTCTTCTGAATCCCCAGAGAAGCATATCTTTGCTTTTAAATTTCCAAACATTCTCTGCTTTTGCACAAAACACCACAATTTAGACTTTGAACAAAGAAAAAAAATTGTTCTTCTAGAGAATTCCATTTGTCGCATTCTTTGGCTGTTTTCCTACCATTGAAATTAGACACCCATTTTTCTTGTTCGTCCTCTTTTTGGGACGACCACCGACCAAATGCAGTGGAGATCTAGGTTGCGCCAAGTCGTTTCGGCGTTGAAAGCTTTTAAATTTCTATTTTACAATTCTATAGAGTAATAATTACTGTGCTACCTATTGTTGTTTCGTTTAACGCTGGCCTGACGCCAAAAGCCACCTTTAATGATTATTCCCCGGACGTTGGAAATACTTGTGATTTGTCAATTTAGTGTCAAATATATTTTGTAGATTGTTTTATGAATATTTGTCGTCTCAAGTGGAAATTTCGCGTGCCCAGACTGAAACGCAATAAAAGTGCAATTTTCTGCCGCCTCCACTTTGAGCCGGAATCAAATAATCTCTTCGGTTCAATATTTCAGACATATTTCCGTCTAAACTTGACTGAAAAAGCCTTGAATCATCCTAATTTCCGTCCGATTCCATGTTCATAAGGCCAATTGCAAGAAGACCCAGCTGGGTCTTATTAGACCAATGCAAACCATCCAAACACACTTCCCAGGGCTCCTTTTGATCTGATAGAGACACTTCTCAGGCTACAGCTGTATTCACTACGTATTCTCTCATAGTTTGTTGGAAACCTCTTTTCTTGGAACGTCCTTTTGGCAAGCTGTCTGCTATTGACAGAAAATACGCCTTATTTGTGGGATTCCTTTATTATTTTGTCGCAAGTACATTCGTTTCTGGAAATGAAATGATTTGTCTGGAAAATGTTCGCATGTATGAAAAAAATATATAAATCTCTTCCTAAAAGCAAAGCTTACAAGGTGTGAAACATTCGTGATAGCTGTGAGATATTCCAGATTTTTGCTTTCAATTTGTCTGACATGCAGAAAAGGCCTTCAGGGCCTTACCACCGAACTCGTAACTTAACTTTTAAAAACAAACTAGTTTTTTGTATGAACATATACCAACTTGGACCAACACGTAAAACGTTACCTGATTTTGATGATTTTCCCACCCGCAAACAAAACTCAAATAGTTTAATAACATTCTGCAGCCCCCCCCCAATAAATAGATAGAATCTTTTCTATTGTCTAAACAGAACCGCAAAAACGAAAATGAACCAATTCATTACGCAACGTAGGCGAGAGATCGTACTTTTCAATGGTGAAATGAGAAAAGCTTTAGGCTAAAAAATATCACAAAGCCCCTAGCCATTTTTTGCGTTCATCTGCCATTAAATAGACACAACCTTAACATTGAGCCTAGAGTCCTTTAAACATAACTGCGCAAAATTAGTCATTTGTCACCAGAAATCATGAAAACGAGACGTTTTCGCCGGTAGACAAATATTTTCACTGATACTATCTCGTACCGGTTTTTGCAAAAAGTCGCCATTTCGTTTCGCAATTTTTGATTTCTGTCCGTAAATCACAACTACTCTTCTCTTCTGTGACTGCAATTAGGTCGCTTCACTATCTTCGGAGCCAAAAGTTCAAAAAAACAAATTTTCTTGACGGAAAGATGAGAAATGCAACGATCTTTGAAATGGTAGAACTACAATGATGTAAAATGATGACGAAGCGAGGAAATGACAATTGTTTGTTCTGAAATCTAAGCGTAGTTCATTAATTCTGCAGAAATCTGGTCGCCGAAGGACTGACGAACGTATTTGCAGAGGAAATGCTAATAAAAGGTATTTGTGATCCGTTCGACTGAATATTCAATGAGAGCAACCTTTGCTTCAGGAAGTAGCTAAATTATGACGAGATATGGCGAAGATGTAAGACATGTCTTCTGGTATCTTTTCTTAAGTAACTGTTAAGAACTATCATCGGTTCCTGAAATCACAAGATCATTAGTTTACTTATAATTTATAAGAACACTGGATGTCAACGCCCCGTTTCGCAGCTTAGGGCGTGAACGCTCGGACCGGGGTCGCTTGGCGTCAGAGCGGTTCCCGGCCGCACTTTCGTACCCTCCCCTCACTTTCCACCTCACCGTTCTCTCTCCTCTCTAGAAATGGCTCACTTTGCCTAATACGCAGCGCTGCTAACCAACAGACAGAAACTACCAAATGTATATACTCGTCGCCCAACGACCTTTCTCGCAAATCTTTGACATTAGCATAACTTTGAGTAAGAAATAATTGAAAATTATGCAAAATGTGAATGTGTAGCTATGTTATTATTCATTCTAATTAGCTTAGATTCGCAGGTCATCGAAATTTCCAAAAGGTCCGTGGGCGAGGAGTATATAGCGGCGGTTCCAACAAATTTCCTAATATTTTTTTCGGAACACAAGTCTCAAACCATTGACTTCTTTCACCAAATGAGCTTAAAATATGCGTCAGTAGATGTCTCCATTTTGGAATAAAGCCAATTGGCTTTGTTCCACTCTTTTGAAGATCTTACCTATCAAATTATCCTTTGACAGAATAAGTTTAGCACATTGCTACCAAAGGATTTCCGTCTGACTACAGCTATATACTTATGGAAGCATTGTATTTTCACACAAGGCTTGCGTTTTAAAATATCAATTTGAGCACACTTAATACCAAAGAAAACAATTTTATTTGCAACAGAGGCTCATTTTCAAACGAAAGTTTCGAAACTAACCTTTTGGACGAAGCAATCAAGCACGATGAAAAATAAGCAAAACAAGCCGTGTTTGATGAAAACAAGTGCTTCTTCTGAAAAGTCCCTGGTGTGACTAAAGTACAACCTCCATCTTAGCAGGTTGAATTGACCTTCCCACGTCCTTTGCTACCTCTGCTTCTGGGAATTCCACCTGTCTCCCTCAGTGCAAAAGTCTCCTCTTGCAGTCGTTTCCCGTTCCTTTTGATCTCTTTTTCGAACGTCATTAGTAGGATTTCTGGGCGTCTCAAATAACCGCAGCCATTAATTTGGCGCCTAATTTCCATCTTCCACTCGACTGAACCCTCGAAAACCGCCCCCGGTGTACGAAAGGCTTTTGGCTCACACAACATTTCCTGTTTTCCAAGTAGGAAACACGAGATTCACGAGATTACACATATTAATCCCTATGTATCTTAGAGGTTCAAACACACATCTTAGAGTTAAAACCTTCAGTTCATATCTATGACATGATGCCATGCAGAAAGTTAAGAGGAGATCAGTTTAATACACATAAACATGGGAACAAAAATAGCTATTTTCCCCCTGTAAACCATTTAAAGACTGTCAATCTCTTTGTTTTTGCAATTTGTGTTCCGCCGGATCAATGACCACAGTAATGGTAGAATTATCTTGATTGTTCCAACAACCAAGTAGACTGCTTTCTAAATGTTGAGAGGTGAGAAAACAAGACACACACATACACACACGCGCATCAACAAACACAAACATGTGTGTGTGTGTGTGTGTGTGTGTGTGTGTGTGTGTGTGTGTGTGTGTGTGTGTGTGTGTGTGTGTGTGTGTGTGTGTGTGTGTGTGAACAGGCAACAAAAAATTGTGAGTGATAGACATAGGAGAGAGGCGTGTATGTTGGAAGCACCCTAAAACTTCTCTCTCTCTGTCTCTCTCTCTCTCTGTCACATGTACTGAGCTAGTAATTTTCCCGCACAATAATTTATTTTCAAAACGAAGCCGCGGAGATCTTGTTCGTAGTGCAATTTGTGGAACAATAGAAGGAGTCTCCATTTAATTGTCTTTTCCTTAGAGTGGCTGACAAAACACGAGTGTCATTGTGTGTTATATTTATGATTCTGAGAATTCCTTGGGTTTCGTATTACCATGTGACCCAATTTAAAATGTCCTGGGACTGTAAATCCACTTATTGTCATAATTCCTTTGCTTCCATTATTCAATCTCCCATTATCACGTGTCCGCCCACCTCAACTGCCTGGAATTTATCTTGCATTGTTTTGTTTTATATTAAAAAACACCCCTTGTTTTTTTAAAGGGGAAACCACCTGTAAAAACACCGATGCTGTTCTCATAAAACAATCTTTTCGATATCCGTTTGGAGCGTTTGTTTCGTAAGTTGAGATTTAAAATTTTCCTATTTTTGTGTAGCAATCAGGATTTTCTTTTTATATTTGTCTCATATTATATCTCTAATTGTTCTAGGCTTGTATGGGCAAAATTTTCTTATAAAACTGTTAAAGGTTTTTGGCATTGGGTCCCGAAGCGATGACTCGTTATCTAATCGAAAGAACATTCTAAGTGAAGTTTAGAGAAAAAGCCCCAGAGCCGCAATTTCCGGCAGTGTCCCAAGTAGAAACTACCGGGTTTTACAAATATAGACCAGGATATCTGAAAATTGAAAAAGCGAATCATTTTTTCATTATTCTTACCATAAAATTAGTGGTCAAGGCAGTTGAAAAGTCGTCCTTTAAGCCAACACTTTGAACAAAAAATGATGTGGTGTTGAAATTTTGTTATTCATTCATTCAGTTCATTTTAGCAAAACAAATTTTCATGTCTTTGTGTTAAAATTTTGTTCCAAAGCCACATGCTGATGAAGCCGATTCCTATACAAAACATTATATTCAAATACAAGAAAGGCATTTACCTGTTAAAGTGTACTGCACATGGCAACACCTGAGCAGTCGGTCAATAAACTCCCTCTCATATCACATTAGGCTTCTGTTTGGACAGCCAATGATCATCCTGTATAAGCTATTAATCCTCCACGGAAAAAAACAGCCTCCGGGTTGAATTTGGATGGAAAAAAAGTGCCGGATTGCGTATCTTTTCCCATAAACCCCTCATATCGCACGGAATGTTTGGTCGTTCCACACCCTTATTGTTCCCCGTGAACCACGCGAACTTTGAAGGGCAGAGCTCTATCTCTCTTTTTCTCTCTCTCTTTCTCTCTCTATTAAAACCTTGTACATCTTTCGGTCTCCCTCATATTTGACTTTCGCCGGTTCAAGAGGACCGGGAAGGCCCCTTTAAGGCGCAATTGGACCCCGTCGCCAATTACAAATGTGACGTGAATTCCTTTTTTTTTCAGAGCCATGGGCGACAACATCACCATGCGCAACTGCTCCTATAGGTACTCCTCTCATGACGTCATCAACTCCATCGCCCTTTGGATCGACGTACGTTCTTTATATTTTAACCAAGGGTGGCTACGGGCAGGCCCTCTCTCCTGCCCGTGGCCCGGGGTCAAAATATCTAAAATATAAAAACTTTTTCGCGAACTATGTACCGGAACAGCGTCTCTATCGTTAAATCAACTAAGGTATAAAAAGTTTAGTCAGCGGAGGATCGAACTGGGTAACTTCGGGCCACCTCTTAACCACTCGGCCATGAAAAAAATACAAAAATTTATATAGATTTCTATGGGTTAGTTCGAATCCTTCTTAACACAGTAAGTTTTGCAAAGCACATTTAAAAAAGATTCACAAAAATAATCGGGCTGGCCCGCTGAACAGCCTTGAAAACAAATCATAACTTTAACCTTTTCTCATATTTTTCTTATGACATCATCCGCCATAGTGCACCCTATTAGACGCAACATCGAGGTCTTTATTTAAACACCCACGGAGTACAATTTGCTAGTATTTACTTTTCTTTATAGAGGGATCATTTAAAAGTTCATGAGACATATATAAATACCAGTCGGGTACGCGCGCCTACGGCGCGCACCCTCCTGGTTTGCGGCCTGCGGCCGCAACAACACGCGGCCTTCGGCCGCTCAATTAGGTGGCCTGCGGCCGCAACCACACACGGCCTTTGGCCGCTTAGTTAAGCGGCCTGCGGCCGCAACATTCGTGGCCTACGGCCACTCATCACTCGGCCTTCGGCCGTGAAAGTGACGTGAAGTACATTTGACTCGGCCTACGGCCGACCTCCCCCTCCCCCTCGGGGTAAATGAAGGCGTGTACCTACGCTGATAGACAACACACACACACCATAGCGTTTTGTTATTTAAGAGGACAATTTGCTAGTATTTACTTTTCTTTATAGAGGGATTATTTAAAAGTTCATGAGACATATATAAATACCAGTCGGGTACGCGCGCCTACGGCGCGCACCCTCCTGGTTTGCGGCCTGCGGCCGCAACAACACGCGGCCTTCGGCCGCTCAATTAGGTGGCCTGCGGCCGCAACCACACACGGCCTTCGGCCGCTCAGTTAAGCGGCCTGCGGCCGCAACATTCGTGGCCTACGGCCACTCATTACTCGGCCTTCGGCCGTGAAAGTGACGTGAAGTACGTTTGACTCGGCCTACGGCCGACCTCCCCCTCCCCCTCGGGGTAAATAAAGGCGTGTACCTACGCTGATAGACAACACACACACACCATAGCGTTTTGTTATTTAAGAGGATAGTGCAAGGCATCTCACGCTACGATTGGTTCTAAAAATGAAAAAAATCTACTTTCGATAGAATGCAGCCAAGGCCACAACATCAAATACCCTTTGCATACTTGGGATATCTAGATGAAACTTTTAAACGCTGGATGTTTCTTTGGAAACTAACCATACAAACAATCCATATTTCAGGGCCCGTGCACGGCAATAGCCGCCTTATTGGCTTTGATGGGTGCTCGATTCGCCTTTCGATTCCTTCACAAAGCGGGTCTAAACAAGGATCTAACGGCTGGTGAGGATTTCATTCTCCTCTCTCTCTCTCTCTCTCTCTCTCTCTCTCTCTCTCTCTCTCTCTCTCTCTCTCTCTCTCTCTCTCTCTCTCTCTCTCTCTCTCTCTCTCTCTGTCTCTCTCTCACCGTCTCCCTTGCAGCTCTCTTCTCCCTGTGCCTCATCGACTCTTTGCTCATGGTCACCGTCTTCCTCTTCTACTGCATCGAAGCCATCAGCGTCTTATTCCTCAACTCTAACATAATGTTCAACCAACAAGCCTTCACAACCCCGTTACATCCGATTGCCAGCAGTATGACTACAGCTTCTGTAAGACAAAAAACCTAAACTGGAAATGAACCCCTTTTCAGACAATGCTCGTCATTTACATTGCGACTATTCGCTGCCTCGTCGTACTGAGGCCCTTGAAATTCGCTCATCAACATTCAGGCAGACTGAAATCTGTGAGTACTCTCTTTCCCATTCTCTCTCTTTGTTTTTCTCTCTTCTAAACAAATACTTATTGTATGTTTTAGGTGAATAGTGTTTGTCATCACAGTAAGAAGTCTACCGTAGCCAAAGAAGAGGCTATTCCACTTCAGCCTAATTCTCGGCGATCTAAGCACCCATTCGAGTTGAGGAAGCTCATCAAACCCTATTTAGTACCAGGTGAGTACAATATTTCTTTGAGTTACTGTATCTTTTTAGGTCTTGTGATTGCCCTTTGTTTCGCTGTGAACACGCCGGTCTACTTTGAGTTCACTGTGGAGCCGTGCTTTGATTTCGAACATGGAATTGAGGCTTCATGTCCAGCTGCCACCGTATTCAGGCACCATGTGAGTATTTTAAGAAACGGTGAATCAGAAAGAAAAATTTAAACAGTTTTTACTCCAAATTTGCAGTTCACGCGGTACAAGGCCGTTCTGATGACTCTGACTCAAACAGTCGGTCCAGTTATGTCAATCCTCGTGCTCACCCTTCTCACGGAATACCACGTACATAAGAGTCTCAAGGCTAGAAGAAAGTGGGGTTTCAATTATATTGATTGTAAATCTCTTGTGCAGACTATTCGAAAGTCAGAAGAGAAGCAGAGCCATCGTTTTATCGGAAGAGCTCAAGGAACGCGTCTCTCGCACGGTCGCCATCTTCATTGCAGTCAAATTCCTCATATTCAGGTATTAAATTATTCTTTTTAAAGCCTAAAAACAGAAATGAATGTTTGTATTAGTTTACTAACATAATAGTTAACTTTCAAAGCAAAAACAACGACTTTTAAGGGGGAAGGACCCCGTGAAAAAGTTTTGTGTGGACTTGGGATAAATGAGTAGATCTCATTCTCCTGATTCAGAAAAGTGTCAAAAAGGGAGAAAAGTGATTTTCTCTTTAACGAGCAAAATGAACGAAATTTGGAGCGCCTGAAGTTTTGTTGCAAACCAGGAGGGTACGTGCGCCAACGGCGCGCACCCTCCTGGTCTACGGCCTGCGGCCGCACCGACACGCGGCCTTCGGCCGCTCAATTAGGCGGCCTGCGGCAGCAGATTCATGGCCTACGGCCATTCCTTACTCGTCCTTCGGCCGTGAATCACGTGAAACTCGGCCTACGGCCGACCCTACCCTCCTCTCGGGGGGAAATGAACGCGTGAACTTCCGCTGATCCACTACACGCACACAGACACACACGATAGCGTTTTATTATAAGGGACATCGTTTGAATCGCAAACGCCATTCTGCGTCTCTCTATTTCCCGCGCTCTCTCGCCTTTCTCTGCCCTATACACCTGCACCCTTTGGATTGTTCAATTGTGTGGTTTCAAAAACATATAAAAGATGTATCCTTTAGAATCCTGACAACGGTATCTAGTCAATGAAGTTCTCAATAAAAAAAGTGGGGGGAAAGAAATTTCACGAGGTCTCCTCTTCTAGAATGGGTTGGTCTTGGTGGCCAAATCAAACGACACCCACATTTTTGTATAGCCTACTACTTGCTTATTAAGGTACTGAAGTTCAATTTTGCTGACTCTTCGCCATATTCGAGAAAATCGCTAGATTCGTCGAACTTGATAGGTTACGTATTTTTAACCAATGCGAAACAGAACAGCAAAAGAGGAGTAGTACCATTGCCAAAAACATTTTTTGTTGGTTAATCCGTTGGGAAGAAAACATTCGATGCCCATTCTTTCAAAACTCATTTGCTTTTAGATCGATGCCCGTTTTCTTCGACGTCTACGAGAACCTCTACGGAATCGAGTCCTTCGGCGTCGCCCTGTCGATTATGGTTCGAGTGTCCGATTTCATGATCGTCCTCAACTCTGCCACCAATTCTCTCGCTTACTTCGGAAAGAAACGGTTCGTTTTGTATTGAAAAGTGAAAACATCCAGTTGAAGGTGGTTGGAAAAGCGTCTTCGTCTCCATCTTCTGAAGAAGGAGGAAAAACGGCAGCAGAAGGCATCTTCCACCAGGAGACAGAGCAACGTCAGTCCTTTTCCAATTCATGGCTTATGTCTGTGTTTCAGCAGTATCTTCATTCTTCGGATGCTCTTCGAAGGCCGTCTTCTGATGGAGAAGAATCGCCGGAAAGAGTCTGAACCAATCGCCAAATCAACTTTCACCTAGCCATTCTGTGATCTCGCTCAACGGGTAGCAAACAAAGTATTTTATGATCGATTTTTGCTTTAACAAACGCTTTGCAAAGGAATCCAGTCAAACAACCATCAAAATTTTGGAAACGGGCAGGGCAGTGAAAAATTTGGGAGTGGGCCGGCCCAGGCCAATCCCTTGTCATGGTTGCTGACAAAGTACAACTGTGCAATCTTAGCTAATAAGCATGAGTAATGACAGCTACACTTTCACATTTTTGCCTATAGACGTCGCCAAACGAGCAAATGGCAAAAATGTGTTTTTCTCTGCGTCACGGCTATAGCTGTCGCCAAACGAGCATCGGCTACTAAAAGCCGCCTTTTTTCTGCGTCTGCGCGGCTCGCACACTATTTCCGTCTGAGTATCGCACGGTTGCTGCATTGAAGGCAGTGTGTCACCAATCTCAGAATTTAAATCTAATACTTTGCAAAATTAGACCTTTCGAAGACGATGTCAACAATGTATATATTTTGTCAAAAATGTGGTTTCATTGCTTATATTTGGCCCCTCAAAGTTTTCCCGCGAAATTTTTGAACTGCAATAAGCATGCCGCTCTCTCCATTTCTTATGGTGAACATGGCTCTCTCGTCTCACTACTCTGTGTACAGGTCCACCCGTACATGCGTTCATTTTTCATGACACACTGCCATTATGGCCGTTTTTGGCAGGATGCCCGTTTGGCGACGGCTACAGTTGCCCACTGTTTTCGCCTGCGCATCGCACGATTGCTGTATTAAGGCCGTTTTTGGCAGATGTCCCTTTGACGACAGCTGTAATTCTCAATTTATTATACCCAAAATTATGCTAATTCAAAGATTCGCGGTAAAGCTCGGGCGACGAGTACATAGAGCATGCGACATAAAGTTTCATGAATGTCCAACAGGTTGATGTCTTCACGTTATTAATAAGCCACGCCCCTTTCTAATCAAACAGGGATTGGGAAGGAGTTCGGTTGATTATTGGAAGTTTCCTACGAAATATTATACTTCGTTAGCATACGACTGCTGCACTGCTTAGAATAAGCATGATAATTAATCTGATCATTAGCATGCCAATTTGATCCCAACAATACTCCTACTCCCTGGCATTGTCCCATCTTCTCTCCTGCGAGAATGACGGATCTGCCGTTCGATTACCGTAAGTTTCACTTTTTCGGTATTCGTTTTTAACTTTTGCTGCCCTTACTCATTGTTTTACTTCCAGATGCGCCCAAGACAATAGGTCAAGTGAAGCTGAACAATGGAGAGGTGGTTTGTCTCCCGAATCAGGCGATGCACTCGAACGACAAAATGATCAACAACCTCGAGTCCGACAGCGGATCCGATGAAGACGACGTGGGTGGTCTACTGAAACAATTCTGAAGTTGGATTTTCAGCTGGACGTCGTGGTCGATGCGGAACATCTGAGTCGAGGCAAACTCATGGAAGCAATGTTCAAGTACAACGTGGATGTGGATGGGAGGCCGATTGACTGGAATTGTGTCTATAAATCCCATGAGCAGGTTTGTTGTGTTCATCTCCAGTTTGTATAGGTTGCCTCAGGCGGCTGCCTTCAATCCGATGGTTGTGTGGGGTCGTCCGGTTGAGATTCCCTGTCTGGTGCTCTTCGACTACCACAGCGGCTTTAGCTGCATGGACATTACTCTCATCGGAGGAGACATCGCCTTTGTCTGCGCTGAGGAACACGAGTGGGTTTCAGCATCTATTTTCCTTTTAACGAAACACATTCAGGATCATTCTGATCTGAAACGAACGAATACAACAAACATTTACAGTTGATCTTAACCAATTATGTTTCAGAACGATGCTGCTTGGTCGTGAGAACGACGAAGAATGGAAAAAGTCCGGCATGCCCTCTGGCTTCCTCCGCCTGCAGCAGTGGAGTCTCGTCCGTCGCAGTGTCCCCCGTGCCATCTCCTCCTCCCTCGGCCTCGTGCCTTCCTCCTGGCTCGTCTCTGAGAAGTTTGTCCACGGTGAACTGACTCCAATCCTTTGTCATAATGCTACACCTTCAGAAAACCGCCCCTTGTTCTTCTCCACCTATTGGTACCTGGGTCTCTGTTCCTACGACGACGCCTTTGGGTACTTGATGGGAGATGTCTCAGCCCACGAGCCGGGACTCTTCGTCATCTTCTCCCCCAGATGGCTCAACATCGACCCAAACGACCCCAGGCCCTACATTCTTCTGATGCTCGGACCCAAGGAAGAGAATACGCAGAAGATCATGAGCGACATGGGAGAAATGGCTACCGACGGTTCGTTTGTTTTAATAAGACTTTTCTGTCTTGTCTCTGTTTTATTATCAATGTGTCACTATGTCTCTCTGCCATTCTGTCTCTATTTCTCGGTTTTAGTGTTTCAACACCAGGCGGAAAATGTTCGTCGCAAGTACTACGCCATGCAGGCTGAGCTTCTGAAGAAGTTTGGTTCGAAGGAGGTTGACTCTGTTCTGAAGGACGATGGAGATCCGTCTGCAAGGGTGACTGCTCACGCGGAAGAAGAGGAAGCCCATAACGGAGAGTATGTAACTTTGTAAATAACAAAACTGCCTAATTTAAGCAACACTTGCGCCACGAGGGTGGTCGACATGATCAAGGAGAAGACGAACAAAGCCGGTGACGCCACCGTTGCCATCCACATCGACAGGGCTCGTTTCGGAGACAAAACGGTGTTTGTGTGAAATAACCAGGCTTACATATGTATTTTAGGTGAATGTCCTTCTGAAAGCGCAGGAAGATAACAAGGACAATGACGAATCTGAGGAGGAAGCGGAGCCGACTATCGACGACTTTGTGGAGGCGGCTACATCGATGTGCAGCTGGCAGACTTACACCATCAAGAGAAGCTTCTACGGAGACTATGAGCTGTTCGGCAGACGCTATGCCATCCTCTACCACTTGGTGCACGACCTCTCATCCAGGAACTCTAACCTTCCCTGCCCCCTGGTCTACGGAAAACTCACCTTGGTTAGTTCTTATAAGAGCTCCACGCTGACAAGGGCTGGAAGGGAGAGAATCTTTGAGGAATAACTCAAACATCAAGTGATTGAATCGCTCAGAACCTGCCGCTATATTTCCCAAGAAAAGGGGTTAGGCTGCGGTGTCTACCCCTAACGCTTGATTCTGAAACGTTTCACTTCAGTTACCTCCCTTTAACGTGACTCCTATGGAACCTCCGATGCGCAACCCGAAGCGTGAGCTGAACTCTCTTCCGATGATGTGTGAGCAGTGGGCTGCCAAGCACTACTCCCAGACCACTGAGCCCAACTTCATCTCCTCCGCCATGACCTAAGTCATCCGGGCCTTTCTGGATCCTATGAAAAACCTTTGGAAGAAAACCAGTGCGTTTTATGTGTAATAGCAAGGAAAATTTTCAGAACTGCCCAGCGAGGAAATGAGCCCTAACCGGAAGCTGATCGCGAGGCGAGTGCCCGAGGAGCCGATGAAGGGATCGAAGGGACAGAAGACGGTCTGGTTGGTCGACGGTGTTCCCACTGAGGAGCACGTCGTCTCTGTCAATCCGAAAATCCTCATTGCCCCGGAAGATCTGTTAAGACACCCTTCTGAACTTTTATATGCAGTAAAATTTAGGATAAGTTGTCCATTGAGATTGGAAGAGGAAACTTTGGAACGGTCTTTAAGACCAGGATGAGGGTTGGAGGCAAGGAAAAGATCGATGTCGTCGCCAAAGAGGTGGAGATTATGGAGGGGCCTCACGAGACACAAACCGCCTTCGCACAGGAGACGGACATCTCCGCTGTCAGTTTACACTTTATTCATTTATGTTTTATACAAAAACACAAAAGCGTTTTATGCAAGGAAATGTTAATGTATAGGCTCTTTCCCACCCGAACATCGTCGCTTTCTACGGATTGCATGTGGGCAAAAGCACTATGACGGAGGAGGGCGGCGGAGAAATCGAGAATGGGGCCGACAAAAACGAGGGCAAAGACAAGAAAGGCGGCAAAGACAAGAAAGACGACAAGGACAAATCCGATGAACAGGTTTTCATTATAAGTTTGAGTTTTAAACTCTTTATAGTCGGAGCCTGGAGCGGAGGGCATTCCGGGAAAGTCTCTGATGGTCTACGAACTGTGCAACCCCACCTCTCTGAAGAAGTTTCTCTTGGTACCCATACCTAGAGCTGCCGTAACTTGTGTTTCTTCCAGAAACATTCGTCGATGCCTCTGAACCAATCGGTTGACTTCCTGCAGCAGATTGCCCGAGGGCTCGCCTATCTCCACACCAGGGTGCCCGCCATTGCTCATGGAGACGTGGCCGCTCGCAACGTTCTCATGATCTCCTATCCCAGGGAGCCGGGACGGTCCGTTTTTTATAAACACATCCGTTTGCACTCAAACTATTTGAGGTTCGTTCTGAAGGTTTCCGACTTTGGCCTTTCGAGGTTCGTGCGAAACGACGGCAACGGAAAATTCGACACCGACACCCTTCCGTAGGACAAACACCTTCACCTTTTTAAGTCATTCATTTCAGGTTTCCGTGGTATCCTCCTGAGAGTTGGAGTCAGCGAGATCTCACTCCGGCTGCCGACTGCTGGGCCTTCGGAATGACCATCACGGAGTTCTACGGAGCTGAAACGCCTTGGGGTGCCAACAGCATGCCCCAATGTGGAGCACACAGTGAGTTTCTCTTTAAAACTATCCTTCTTTATCTCTCTCTCATCACTTCATTTTTAAGAGGGCTACGCTCACAGCAAGGACAAGATCCCCGACCCCCTCTACCATGTGCTGCTTCAATGCACCCGCAGGGCTCCCCACGACAGACTCTCCATGGCGTGCGTTTAAGCTTCTTCATCTATAAACCAGAGTTTCAAACTTCAAAACAAGTGTTATTCAGGGCGGTTGATGAGTATCTGGAGAAGCAGTGGATTGAGGGCGAAGGTGCCTACATCTTGGACACCTACCTTGGAAACCGCAACTGAGACCCTGTTTTCCTCTACTCCGAGAAACTGTTGTATCAGTATTCATTTTAATGTAATTCCAATAAAATTGTTTGATAAAACGTGTATCTTGATCCTTTTGTCCTGGATATGCACAAATAGTCCAAATTTCATTGAAAAGTTTATTAAGTGAGATAAACCCGTGAATGTGATGATGGCTGTGAGAGCTGTGGGACCCGATTCGAGTGGAAAACGACTAGCAGAAATACTCCTTGGTTAGTTGTGGATTCTGTTGTCCCCGAACCAGGGGTTCCTCTGATCTGTAAGTTGATCTGAAGCCATTTGCTACTGTTTTCATAGAAACCAACCTGCTGGGACTGCAATGGTCCGTTCCTTCGTTCGTCTTGTAGACTCCTTCTGGACGAGAACGCATGAAACACACCAAACCAATCATCAGAAGAGCCAATAGGATGAACACGGAGAACGCAACCAGGGCTGAAATTGACGTTTCTATTTTACGTTTAAGGTTTTGTTTACAAGTTCTCGAATACTCGAATCATTATCTTCCAGTATTAAAGTATGGGCACAACTATTCATTTGATGCCTTCGAAGTTGATCAGATCTTTTCTTTGTTCGTTTTGAACACAGGAGGAACAAAAAAGCATTGTTCTCAAATCTACGACACATTAGATAGAGAAATAAATATCTCTATTCCAATGTGAACTTGTGAAGGCATCATTTGGTATCTCCACGGTCATAATGATCTGCCCGAGTACGTAATCAAGTCGACCACTTCTTTTTCTGGTCATAAACTCACTGGTGACGGAAGCAATGTATTCCTTGTGCTGGGACACCGCATCTATTCGAATTCCGCTGTTTGCGTCAACCGGTGCAGGTGTTTGTGGGCGTGGCTCCGGTTGCAGAGGGCAAAAGCCAAACCGAATCCTCCCTGAGTGTGTCAGCCTGGCGGCCTTTGCATTCTTCAGTGGAAAAGAAGCCCCAACTTGGAGTCTAGAGACACATCCAGTGAAATCTGAATTCATTCCTTTTTTAGTTTCATTTTGAATCTTACTTTGGTCTAGAAAACTCCAAACATTGAAGCTTTGGAAGAAGCTCCAGTTGCCTTCGAAGTGAATGGCAGGTTCTCCATCTACCGTCAGGTTGAATTCTCTCTCATTTGCGCAAAAAACAATGTCGTGGACTATGTCGTCGCTGATGTTCTTCCCAGAGTAGGAGTCTTTGTGATTGAAGAGAATGCCGTCATACACGTTTACAGCGAGGCTTCCATTTGCATCCAAAGTCATGTTGAAGGCAGAATCAGCGAAAAGTGCCTTAGATCTAACTAAGGTTACATTGGATGAACGGGTTTGAACGGCAATGCGATGACACAATGAGGTGTGGGCTGGGTTCTGCCACGGAATCTGGAGGGAAGACCCTATTGGCACCCACATACCGTACTCTGAAACAAGACAGTTTACGATTTGAGCCTTTTCTTGCCTTTGGTGCAGTCGTCTCCTCCGAATGGAGTAAGGGAGCAATCACAGGAGAAACCATCGTACTTGTCCACACAAAGTCCTCCATTACGGCAAAGTCCTGGTCTACAGAACCCATCTTCTCCTGCAACCACTCCTCTTTCTGCGTCTTTTCTGGCCAACTGAGATGGCATCAACTCTTCTCCACAGAGGTAGACGTTTCTTATCACTCCGGCAAAGCCAGCCGACCCAGTGGCGGTTCGAGATCCTGCAAAGTCACTTGTTTAAGACAATGTAAGAAACAGACAGTTCAGAATCCATGCAAATATGGAATTTAATAATATTTGTGATTTTTGAATGACTGGAATGTGTAATTCTTGTCACGGCCGTTCCAATGGGTAACTCAGGTCACTTCAAAAAAGGAATTGGAGTTCTGTCAAACTCCGCCCCTTTTCCAACATTTGGACAAATATTCGCGCCACGATAAGCTTCAAAACAAAAGTTGTCGAGTCAATATCTGTGAAAATGCAAATTTAGTTTTACAAGTAAATAACCGAATATTTTTGATATAGTTTTTACATGTTAATTCAGTTTTAAACGTTTTTCGAAGATGTCCCGCCACGATTATGTTTGCGCGCTAAAGAGAAATCAGGCTCTGCAACAAAGACAAAGAAAGAAAGACGCCACAATCAGCTATTTTCCGCGACCATAGTTGAATAATATGAACACGAGAATCAGATGCCTCTTAGAACACGATCCTAGCCGGTTTCGGTATCTCGATTTTCAATTACTAATGGGGATGTTAAACCCACCAATGCTCCATTGCAGAGGCGAAGGTAGAATGATTGCTCTGTTGAATGTAAAGAGTTTTCCGTCGACCTTGAGCCTCATCCCCATTGAGTCCGCCTCCCAGTAGATGGAATGCCATCGGTCGTTGTTGATTGGGGAGGATGACGTCAGCTGCACAACCTCCCCTCCATTCACAATTTCAGCAACAACCCGCCCATCTAAAGCAGGTATTATTGCATTGTTAAATTTAAAAAAATGTATACCTTGTATGTAGAGATGGAACCAATGGAGGTTGTCCGCACTTTCCCAAACGAAGATGGTCATTTGAGGATGTGTGAACTTCGTTTGTAGCCATAGATCAAAAGTCCTCGAGGAAAGGGAACGAGAGCCGTGGAGACGGGCGTTTCGATCAGTGAAAGTGACTGGTTCGAAGGAGACTGAAACAGTCCTTTAAGCTTAAAACAAATATTGTTTTACTTCTATTTCTGCAGACAAGAGCTCCGATCTCCGCCTCAACCGAAGACTGCTTCGAAGTGCCTCCGAGGAAAAGTCCCGTGACGGGCAGCAACTGAGCATAGGCGTTGATTCCTTCATCCGTTGCGTCTTCTCCAGAATCACAGTTGCACATTCTGTTGTGGAGACATGTTCCGTTGACTGCACAACTGCACATCCTCGAGTAGGGCGGGGCGTCTCCCCATTGCAGCCCGTGTTTGTCACTCCTCGTAGAGTACCAGCTGGAAGGACTTCTGTAAGCCCCATGCGTCATCAGACGAGCTCCTCCGCGACAAGAGAACCTCATGAACTGCTGGCAGTGCTCGAATCCCTCAACTAATCGGTCCAGCTGTTGGACTCCGACCCCATAGGAGAGAGACTTGCGCACGGCGCCTGGAGAGAGATCTCCAGTGACAAGGATCGCCTTCTTCAGATCGTGCTCCAACACGGTTGTCATCTGAAAAATGGCTAATTTTTTTTTATAGAAAGTATGGTAATGGAAACCACGGATGTACTCCTTTTAACGATATCATGGATGTTGATCACACTTATGATATCCCAAACTTTTAGACCGGTCCAATTTTTGTTTCTGATTTTTTTAGTTTTAGACTGTATGTTACTGTAGTATTTCTAAAAAAAAATTGCTAGAAAAAAAGATCAAATTACAAAGTATAGATCTTTTTTACATCACAAATATAATTCAAAAAAAAACATTGTTCGATATGTTCGCAGGTTTTTGGGCGTTGTAAAAAAATCTATACCTTTTTCTATACACGTTTTTCTTTCTTAATGCAAAATGTTGGTATGCCTCGAGCTAACGAAACCGAAAGAAAAAATACATCTGTTTATAGTTTTGGCCAAAGCTACCTCGTCATGACGTGCCAATGTTGTGATGTTGTTTCAAGAGTATTACGTGCAACATAGGATACTCAGACAGGGTACGCAGCCAAATCGGCCGAAGTTTGGCGAGAAGTGTATAATTAGAAAGTTACAAAAACCTAGGGCAGCTACAGTAACGCTTATTGTTGGTCAAAAACGACCGAAAAATGTCATCTTTATTAAAAGGATTAACTTAAGATAACTTTTGAGCAAAATCCAATACGTCGATCAAAATCCTTGAGCACTGATATGAAAAAAGGCCGTGTTCGGTAATAACAGAACAGTAAAATAAGACTGACCACATCAACGCCCATGTCATCCTTTTCAGTCCTGCAGAGAACTGTGAATCCGGGAAGAGGTCCCCCTCCGTCCAGATCAATTGTCACATTCCGTCCCTTGCTTATCCTCCCCCGTATGTTCCTCATGTACTGCCACTCCTCGCACGATCGAGGGAGTTCGCCTGAAATAACATTTTGTTAAATTAGCAAGATATCCTACTTGTATGACAATTGGTTCCAGAATATCCATCAGGACATTTACAAACATAGTCTTCTAGTGACTTTTGTTCACAAAGACCTCCATTTTCACAAGGTGAGGGCAAACATCGATCGACTAAGCCACAATTTCCGCGCGAGACTTTTCCTAAGGTTCGGGAGGAGCCAAAGTCAACTGTCGTTGAGCGATAGCAGCCAGGAGAAGAAATGACCAAGAGGGAGAGACGGGAGGCCACTCGTCTCACTTCTTGGCCTTCTAACCATAAGACCTTAATTAGGGGCAATTAAGAATTTGAGACTAAATGTACCGTAATCCCGTTTACGTCGACTTCAAGGCGAGATCCGCGAATGCGAAGAGATGTACTGTGCCAGGAACCATCAGTGATTTTGAGAGCTGAAGCAAAGCTTTTCTTTTCTTACTCACTTACTCTCTCTCTCTCTCTCTCTCTCTCTCTCTCTCTCTCTCTCTCTCTCTATATCTCTCTCTCTTCAGTCTACTCACGTGGGTTTGCCTTTTGCTTGTACTGCGTGATATTGCTGCTCAATACTAGAATTCCTTCCTCATTCACATCCACCCGAACCAAAGATGTGTTTGCAACATCTCTTAGATCCAAGAGCTCCGCCGGTTGTGGAAGAAGGCGAAATTCGAAAGAAAAGGGAAGAAAAGAGAAAGGAAAGACGGCTTCTGAACCAATGTCCAACGTAAGCGATGGTGGTTTAGACATCTGCAAATGAGTTCAAAGACAGCTTGGCGGAGTACAAACGGTGCATGTGTGGGTGGAGTCCCTAGGGGCAAACTGGAGCAAATCGGCCGAGTTCAGTTGAACACGGGCGAGACAGCCGGAGAAGGAACTCTCGATGCCTTCTGAGAAGTCATCCGCAGGACGGCCGGCGATGTGAACCTTGAAATTAACGATGTGTTGGACAGTACAGGGCAAGACAGAGACTAAAAACCAAATAACCCTTTTGTTTTTATATTTTTATCTCTACTTAAGAATCTAGGAGAAACCCCAGAATCACCACGGAATTTCCAAGACATATTATTGTGCCCCCATCGATCAGATTTCTCAATGTTCAGTTAACACAGTCAATGTTTGGGTCTGTATCATCAGGGACCAAAGGGACTCTTGAGAAATCTGCAATCTTTGAGAAATCTCCAGTATCTCCTTGTTTTTTCATGCACTTTTCAGCAAAAGCGATTACATGGCGTTGGGAGAAAATATGCCGTGGTCTTGCCAGCTTAATGAAGAAATAAAAAGTTTTCCGAACTCGAAAACTGGTACATATGTTGAAAACATACAACCAGGTTTTTTGGGCATTTCCATTGACAGTCTGAGTTTTCTACGAAACATAAAACGTTGTTTTTGAAAACTGTTACCAGATTTCGTATTCATCAACTAAACATGGAAAAGCGCATTTTTTTCAATACAATAACAAGGCCACAGAAGATATTCTCCCAAAGTATTGTGCTGTTTCTTTGGCTGACAAAAGCTTGACAAATATTTGCGGTCGAAGTTCTCGGATTTAGGCCCGTTCCAAGCGAGAATATGGCTGAAAATAGCCCATTTTTGGTCAATTTTGACGCACAGCAAAACTTGGTTTTTCGAAGGAAACTAGTTTCTTGAAAAGGTAGCTAAAAATACGCCACAACCGCAAAAACTATTGTCGTTTTACACCGTATATATACTACTCGCCCATAGAGCTGGACCGGAAATATTAGGGATTAGCATAGGTTTCAATCATAAACAATGGACTTTTATGCAAAAATGTGAACTTGTAAATCTGTCATTGTTCACGCTAATTAGCTTATACTCGTCGCCCAGCGAGCTTTCGTAGCCGCTAGCGGGAAACAAGCGGCTTTTTGTCTGCGTCTCCGCGACTTGCACACTATTTCGCGCGTTAGATGTGCAGGTCATCGAAACTTTAGGAAAGGTCCATGGGCGAGGAGTATAGATTCGCAGGTTCTTTATACTTCCGGTCAAGGTCTATGGGCGAGAAGTATATACAATCTCAATTGGTAGTTTAAGTTGCAAAAACCCAAAAGCTGGTTTCATTATGATTGGTACTGCACATCCACGACATTGTGTAGCGTATGTAGCGTTAGAGGTGCACCCAAGCCCCGCGGAGAGAACTGGAATCCCTAAAATCTTTTGCGAAACCAGAATCTCTTGGGAAGCGAAGAATGAGGAACCCAGAAATCTTTCCGAAAAAGAACTAATGGAGCCTATTCGTGTTACCTGTGAGTGTAAATCCAATTTCCTGTACAATCCAGTGGGCGTGGTCTGATTCAGTAAAACTCCGTCGATGCTGAGTTGGACAGAATCGAATTGATGCAGCCATCGCACCTCGTGCCATTCGCCATCATCAAGGGCCCTTCCTCCGCTGATCCATGATGGAGCCAAGGAACCTGAAACAATACTTTTACAACTAAATTGCATCCAATTCCCACCAAAATCAAATATAATTTGAATGGTGCCTCTGACCAGCTGAGCCACGAGAATGTCTCCTTGATCGGCCATTGAGAAGAAGAAAAGACCGGAACGGAAACTCCTGAAGACGAACAAAAGTTCGTTCTCGTACATGGCAACGAGGCCTGCCCTTTGGCTGTCCACCGCAAAGCCAGAATCATCGAAGGCTTTGATGGGGGTGTCTGAACAACGGAATAAAACAGAAATGGAATGGTTGAAGTACCGTAATCACAGAGGGTGGCCATGACAAGGGGCTGGCGAGAAGACTCCGTTAGGTTGAAGGCGTCTCGCAGACGAAGGGACTGCACGACGAGATCTAGATGGGTCCACGAGGGAGACTGAGAGAGGGTTGAGTAAACCACCTAAAAATGATTGCGTAGTGTTTAGCTTTTGAAAGTTAAACAGAAACAACCTTTTTTGTGTCCCATATTGAAGGCCGTCCTACTGTTCATTATTCAACATTACCGAATTTTTTCCCGGGAGTTCCCGGGAGAAGTGTATGTACCTTCTCTCTCTTGTCTCCCTATCTCTTTCTCTCGTTGTCTCTCTCCCTCTCTCCATCAATCTCTCTGTCCTAAAAAGAGTTGAGCCGCCAATTTTTCGTCCCTGCGTGTTGTGTGCCCTCTCCGTATTTCTTCCCAGTCCTAACAAAATATGGCTGGTCGTAGAAATGTTTTGTCTTTGCGTCGCCACCCATCCATTTGGAAAAGCGTCCTCCGGGGACCTCGATTCGACGCCCTTTGACTGAGCAATTAGGCAAATCTGGCCCCGCGGAAATGGAATAATCGAACGACGCTTCATCGCACAAATAAAAACTCACGGAAGAGGCTGTAAACGAGAATTTTCAATAAAAGCATAGTATGCTTTTCACAACAAGCAAGAGTGAATTTTTCTTCTGAATATTAACTTTTATAGTTCGAACAAACTACTTCGGAACAAAGTGTCAAGGTTGGATGTTGGTCCTAGAGTTAAGTGCGCAATATAGGATACTCAGGCCGTGTACGCAGCCAAATATGCCAAAGTATATTTTGCGAAAAGTATAGTTGTTTTATATTTTGCGAACTGTGATATCACTCTTTCTTTTCAAAGAAAAAGGAGTCAGTGAGTGTGCCGCCTATTGTCTCCAATTTCAATAAGCATCGCGTGTGTTCCCACGGGTCATCCCTTTGTTGCGCCCCTTGAGTACACTTATCTCACTGGGGGTCCCTTGTTCAACCCACGCTATGTCTTAAGCGATATGAGATATGGATTAGAAGTAAGATCCAAAAGACTGAACAAAGAGGTATCCCACATTCTCTCTCTCTCTCTCTCTCTCTCCCCCTCACTCTCACCCTCACTCTCTGGCTACATATTTTTATTTATCTCGCTCAATGTATCTCTCCTATAGCAATGTTCCATGGCATAGTATAACTCACCAGGTTTCCCCCCCCTGGCATTCTGAGGGTCCTGAATGCTCCCTCTGACACCGCTGCTTCTACATTGTAGGCTGCAATGTGTCCCACCACGGCCAGTCGACTGAGCCTCCGAGGGGAGGGAAAAGAGATCTCCCACGAAGAAAAAGATTCATCAACACATGTTGAAGCTGAAATTAGCAATCACATTTGGAATTCCAGTAAAGTTGGATTTCCCTTAAAAGCCGCTATTCAACGGCGTAATTCGATTGCCGCAAATTTTAAGCATCTTGTCCAAACAAAGTTCGGATTGGTTTTTGAACATCAAAATGTTAATATTTCCATGGAACTATGGTTTCCCAGAAGAAGTGTTTTCAAGCGTTTCTCGTGCTTATAAATAATCTTATTTCAACTATTAGGGTGTATTTGGAAAATTTATTTCCACCATAGCTAAGTTCTCAAAATCTTTGTACAATTTCGGTTTTCCGTAAATCCCCATGTGTTGAATCGGGCCGTTTGTCCCCGATTGGGGCCTTCTTCGTACTTCCCTTCGCCGCGCTCTTCCGAAAACACGAAAGCAGGCGGTAAACAAACGTAAAAGCCTCTCAATTGGTATAATTGACAGCTGCTGGACCTTCGACGGAGGGTCCGCCAGGGCAGCGGTAATCCGCGCGGAAGCCGCACTTCTGCTACTTTACGACGCCAGATGGTCCGAGGACTTCGAGAGAGGGTGGGAAAGAGGTTCGATGCCCTTCTTAAGGAGTGTTTCTGTCTTTGATTCACAATGGAGAATTCCCAGAATTCCCCAGCGCCAGTCGGCTGTCTTCTACGTGTCTTCTGCCAGCCGCTTGTGTCAAAAAGACGCGTCCATGCATACTCGTCACACTAATAACACGTCTTCTTCCAGATGTTTCAGGCAATCAATGCATTGACATAATCTCATTAGAGGAGGGCTGGGGGACCACACGGACCCTTCCGGCCATTGAGCCCAGAAAACATCTGTCGAAGGGGGATTCTCCAATAGATAGTTAATCTTGATATAATTATTACTTAAGATATGTAATTGTTAACTAAGGAAATAATGGCCCACCATGTTTTTTTCCCTTCAAAAAATCTCTGCACATATTCTTCTTTTTAGAACGAGGAAGTTCAAATACAAACTTTATTTTTACACTTTGCTATGGAAATACAGAAAAACGTCTTTAAGATTAAAAGGTGTATTTCTCAACCTTCGCCTTTTATTTGGAAGGCTATTTACATAAACAATGTTTACAAAGAATGCTCTAAAGGGGATAATGAAGGTGGCGGAAATATAAAAGTGCCTAAAGCCAGCTGTTTTCACTTCCGCAACAACATTATAGATTTATGGAAAAATTTGAGTTGAAGTTAAGAAATCCCTATTTTTAGCTTGTTTTAGCTCAGAATTTCATTTTTGCGACTTTCAATACAAACTTGTAAAACAATCTGTACTTTGAAAAGATACATAATTCAATAGAGTAAGAATAATTTTATGTCTGTGAAACCAACCTGTTAATTGTGTCCAGCCGGCTGTCAGAAGGACTTGAAATAGGCAGACGGCTGGCAGGAACGCCGGGCGCTCCGCCACCCGCATTGACGCGTGCCGGCCACGTGCTTCACGGCTAAAACTGCCAACAGCTTATTTTTTGAACGTTTGTTTTCTTCATGGTTAAAATAGATAAGTCGATGTAAATGTGGGGAAAGAGGGGGTGATCAATATTCGTTGGAGCACCTGTCGTCCGCTGAGACCACGTTGGAAGAAAAGTATAAAAACAAATAGAAATCGATACTGTGGACAAACTTTTCGCTTTGGGACCACTTGAGCGGAGAGATTAGTCGGAACACACACAAGTAGTGCAAATGGAATGGGGGATAAGGGATGGGTAGGGACTTTTTCTCAGAGGATTGGGCACTTAAGAGCCATTTGAAAGACCAGTCGGGTTCGCGCGCCTACGGCGCGCACCCTCCTGGCTTGCGGCCTGCGGGCGCAACATTCGTACATTCGTGGCCTACGGTCATCATTACTCGGCCTTCGGCCGTGAAAGTCACGTGAAGTACGTTTAACTCGGCCAACAGCCGACCTTCCCCTCCCCCTCGGGGGAAATGATCGCATGTACCTACGCTGATAGACAACACACATACACCATAGCGTTTTGTTATATAAGGGATCCTGCTCAACGGATGGTTACGTGGTACAACTGCAATAGGGAGTTGGGGATGGCTGCGGACTTTTCTTACATAAAGTATTAGGCTTTTAAGAGTCAGCCGATGAATATAACTATACGTTTGGTATGTCTTTTACGTACATAGAATTCACATTTTAGCGAAAAGTTGGGCTTTTCATTTCTAGTGACATGGATAAATCCATAGAAGTTGAATTGTGAAGTTTCAAACGACTGAGAGCGAATATTAAAAGTCCGTGATTGTATCTTTAATTGGGTTCATTTTCTGTTTTTGTGGGCTTGAAACTTGAAGATTCGAGTAAAAGGAAATTATTCGTTTTCGAAATATGTAACTTTAGCTTGGGTGGAATTATGGTGACTTACAAAACAAAATACAGAATACCTGGAGATTACGGTCTGAGTCATTTTTTGAGCAGTTGAGCTTGAGCAGAAACAAAATGTTATTTTCCCAAGCATAGCAAAATCTGTTTTACAGCATTGTATAAAAAAAAGTCTCTGTTAATAGAGTTAACAGTGTGGCAAAGTTTGTAAAGCAATTCAACATTCATAAATATTATTAATCTAAAGCTGAAAATGGAAAAAGCCATTTGTTCTCAGACTGAAACCGAGTCTTGAAGGGTTGCCGTGGGCGCCGAAAGGAAACCCGCAAAAGGGCCGTCTCGCGTGAAATCGGAGCCGAATCGGCCGTTCCCAGCCGGTAATTGGTGGCCAGAAGGGCCGTAACCGACGAGCGTAAACAGCAGGCATGGGGTCAAATGGCCCCGCCCCCGAAGGCGGCTTCTGTTACCGTCAATCAGACGAAGGGCCAGGTGACTGGCGTTAATTGGGCGGCAGGTGAAGGGAGGGAGGAAGGGATACGGGCCACGCCCATGGAGAAGCCGGGGAGGGATTCACACACTTCCGAGGAATGATCGCATTGAGAAAACAGATTATGATGGATGGGAAATAGTTGATATTGACAGACAGACATCTCTATTTTACGACATCAAAGTACACAGAGTCCTGTTAGTAGAGGGCAATGTCAATGTCGCAAGCAAATGTTTTCTGAAAGAACAACAGAATTTGTTAATTCGGTTCGTTGATTGAGTCGTCAAATCACTAATAACGCTCTAAAATAGTTTCCAAATAGAGCGAAAACGAAAACACATGGCTATTATTTCTGGGGTTTATAACTGTATTTCTGATAATCTTACCCACCAGCATATTTATAAAATCTTGAGTTATAGCTGTCGCCAAATTGAAATCTTATGCTAATTGCGGAAAGGTGCAAAGCATGCTCTGTCGACTATGATTAGACCACGAATTTTCGATATCAACAGAGCATCACTTGCACATTCTAATTTTATTGGAAGGATTTCAATTTGGCGACAGCTATAGATCAATGGGGGGAAGAAACTATGAATCCCTTTAAAACCTGCAGATGCCACATTCTAGCGAGTGGTCCTAAATCGAAGCGGATTAGTGTGTCGACCGGTGTGTTGTGCATGATTGCGTTCGCACGTTCACACTCCTTGGTTGTGTCAGACAACCGTGGTCAATGGGGCGAAGGAACTATGGATACAAGAACGTCGGAGGGCTGAAATCGAAATATTTTTCAAATGAGGCATGAAAGCTGTATTAAGACAAAGTATTTTCATTTATACTTGAAATATAAAGCTGGTGTTCGGTGGTGTGAATATTGGACGGCTGGAGATGGACAGGCGACAGACGGCACGGGATTAGTCTGCAGATTAGCAGCCTCCGAGGACCCTAAATGGAATTTGGCAGTGGACCCCGCCACACTAATTGCCACTTGCCACACACTTAGCAGGGACGGAGCCAAGGAATACATGGGCTGATAGGGTGTGTTTGTGTTTGTGTGTGCGTGTGTGTGTCGTTTAAAGAACGATACTTGTACAGATTTGTAGACAGCCAAAACTCCCTGCGTGCCCTTTTTCACAAGGTAGAGCCGATTTAGCATAGTTGATTCGCCTAATTTCCGACCATATCCGATCAAAAATGACACGAAAACTCCTCTGTCTACCCCAATTAAGGTTTCGTTTTATCTAGTTGTTCAATTATACTCCTTAGAACCGCCAACGTGATTATAATGCGTATTCAAATTAAGCGCAACGGATTTACGTAAGCTAAACAACGCAGTGTTTATTTCTTCTCATGACCATCCTCTTCTTGGTCATCTTCTCCGTTCTTCCGTCTTTGGGTCTAATCTGCACTCTTGGACACAAAGAGAAACTTTCCAAGGTAAGCAAACCCATAATCTCCAAGCAAATTCAGGATAATTAGTCGGCTCCTCGTGTCGCCGTAGATGCAGAATACCTGGATTTCTGGAAGTATAAGACCAACCAGACCCTCATCGCCAGGAATACCGGCCAAACAACAATCATAATACGTGCAACCATCTCAGGACACTACGTGTATGTTTTCCCTCAATTTTATGAAACAAGGAATTCAGTGTGCTTCCCCGTTGGATTCTTCTGGTGGAAGGAAAAGGTGTAACTTTTACAGTGCACCTGAAAACGCAAGGAAAGAAATCGGGAATAACAGAAAAGTTGATACTGGACATCAAAAGTACAACCCAGACAATTGGCAATCTAGAGAAAATGTTCAAAAATGCCAGAGGAAGACAAAACGCCATGACAATCCGCCTTTTTATCTGAGATGTTCCATTTGGACTTCATTTAACCCTATCCGCGAGAGGTCGAAGGTGGTTGGAGGAACCTGCATCAATTGTTATGACGAGATCACGGGAACAGAAAAAACGTAGGTTTTTTTTTTAATACTTTTCATCATGTCAAAATTACAGGTGTCACTCTCTTCTGAATCGTCATAGTGCACGCCCCTGGTTCCGAAGAAATACCGCGTCAAGGTAACCAACAGAGGGAAATGAATGAAATTGTGGTTAGGCAACTGCCCCTGCCAAGGACACCCTGAGCTAGTCGGACGACCCCTTCGTCCTCTTCAAAAGGGCTCATCGCTCGGTCAACGCCCAGGAAATCGAATGCGAGAAGTTCGACAATAACGTATCCGAAGACCCTCAAATCGAGGAGACCCAGAAGAGTTAAGAAAAATCCTTTAAGTGTTAATCTCTTTCTTAAACAAAAAGTGTTTTCAATAAAGGGTGCTTTATATGGGTTTTTATTCTGGGGTTTATGTTAACAAAACTTGCTTCGCGCAATGTGAATTTGAGAAAAAAAACATTTATTTTGGGTGGCACTTTAAAATGGCTTTCTACAGTTTTTTGTCTCTTACTCTATATCTGTCAAATCGTTCATTTCTAGAGCAATTGTGCAATAAAGGCTATCGAAAATCGATTATTTTGTGCAGATTACATATTTCATTCATTCGGTTGATGAGACCTCAAACTCAAACGCTCCCGAAAATTCAGCGATCAAAAAAAAACCCTTCCAACCCAGAATCTCTCCACTTTATGCGAGTGGTCCATGCCACAAATCTCCATTGTAAACAAAGCCAATCTCCTCCGAATCCGATACTAGATTCTAAATCCCTTGCAACTGAGTTTAATCACTGAACTGTCTATTTATGATCCTCAGAATATTCAACAAATGGGTGAGTTTGTAGACAGTTGTGGAAATTAGCGCTATCGGAATCCACCGACGGGAGTCATCTGGAGCAGGTCAGTAATCGAAGCCCTTGTATATATACTTTATCCAACGGAAAGTGTAACAAGAAACAAAACAAAAGAACAGGACAAATAGGGAAGGACAGGTGAGGGGGGATTTGAGGTTTTTGCGCTACAGGTGCCCCGGGGTGGAGATGTGTGGAGGAGAGAAGGAAGTCGAGGGTTATTTTCTCCAGGCAGAGGTTTTCAGCGGTTCGCCAGGCCGCTCGCGGGGTCGCCAGTCCCACATAGGTATTTTCCTTTTCATACCTAACCTCTATGGAATGCCTGTCGACGGTAGGGACCCATACCCGTCACATCTGAGAAGGAGGCTCCAAAGTGGGATGATGAGCGTCTCGGTGGGACACCTGTAGGACTGCCGTCAAGGAGAGGGGAAGAAAGACGGAGCTACTTGGAAAATGAGGAGGTTTAAGAGCAAATGGTCTAATGGGTGACAGAATGGAGTTAGGGGGGCCAAGATCAACAAGAAGAGGCCTAGGAATCAATTTCGAACGGGAACTTCATTTTTGTACAAATTACATTTGTCACAATGCCCCACCCAAATTACATTTGTTAACCATGGCTGGACAGGGAGCGTCTGGTAGCTCGATGCGTAAGCCCCCCAAATGGTACTTCGAAGAAAACGGAAGCCCCCCTTTAATGTTTTGTTACCATTTTTACCCAAACGCCGAAATACGTAGGTACCGAAAGCACCTCACGTCCAGCTATGTTGTTAACTGTCATTGCCAAAATTTACACATATTTCTAAAGACCCACAGTCATTTGTAATAGTTGGACAAACCGACTACTTCCAAAATCATTGTCGCTGAACCGTGTCTCCTCAATACGATGTTCACTCATTTCCCTTCCACAAGCATCCTCGTTCCCAAAACTTGAAGTAAAAACACAATTCTGTAAAGGACGTATTATTATGCACAAGAAAAAACACAACGATATAACTAACATTACATCTACTATAACTGTCTCTTCGGCGAAAGTCATCTCCAAATAAAGCGCAGGCGATCCTGGTTCTGGAATATGCTGATAGACCAAATACTCTCTATTTCACTCTGCCTCTCACTCGTAAAGCGTGTTCTCTCTCTCTCTCTCTCTTTCTTTCTCTCCAACCAACCTCATGCCCTGGGGTCCCTCTCCCATTGCAGAGTACTGTGGTCATCATCGAAGGCGGCTGTGGTAACGGTGCAACTGTCGTCGATGATTGTAGTCACTGTGCGAGCGTCGCAGTCCACCGTAGAGGCGATAGAAACGTCTCTCTCCTCATCTACTTCTTCCACCAACGGCGGAAGCCGAGCCGGGGGCCTTCTGTCCTCCCTGGCCTCGTCACGATGCTCCTGGTTCGCAGGCAGCCATTCCTCCTCCTCCAGTGGCTCCTGCTCCTCTCGATACTGCTTTCCAAAGACCCATGGCACGTACAGTCCACTGTGGAATAATTTAGTCTGGCAGAATTTTCCCAAGGCGGGGTCGAAGTAGCAGTCGCCGGCTTCGGTCAGGCACTGCTTCACAGAAGAGTGGAGCGGATCCGAGAGCATTTTAGCGGCCATGGCCATCTGAAAGTACAAGTTTTAGACGTGGAAGACAAAGCAACACTTAATCCTAATCCGCTAAATAAATTTGTCGACAGTCGTTCCGTTTCAGTTACCACGCGCACAGTTTACTTGAAAAAAGTATCGCCCGCTTACTGAGACCATCCCGTCAAACCACCATCTAACCAGGATTTAATATCCGACCAAAGTAATAGCTAACTGGAAAAATTGGATCCCAATCAAGGGTGGCTGAGGGGCGGGTCGGCCCGCTCTCCAAAAAATCTCCGCCCGGCCCGAGGCATAGTTGGATGACTGTGTCTGCGGTACCTACGTATTTCGGTGTTTGGTTGAAAATGGTAATAAAAATTGAAGGGGGGGGGTTAACGTTGTCTCCGAAACACAATTTGGGGGACTTACGCATCGAGCCCCGAAACTCCAGTTATGGCCCGAGGTCAAAATTTCTAAAAGTTAGAAAAAACGTTTTACACTATCTATGCACTGCAAATGTGTCTCTAGCATAATAATTACATGAAACAATAATGGCAAAAAAGGTTCGTCGATGGGGGATCGAACTGGTGTAACTTCGGATTGCCCGTCCAATCTCTTAGGCACTTGGCCATGAAAATTAAAAAAAAAATATATATATATATAGGGTAGTTCGAATCCTCATTTGCAAAGTATGTTTTGCACAATTAGAACTATGTTCATAGCTGGACAGGAAGCGTTTGGGGGGTTCAATGCAGAAGCCCCCCCCCCAAATTGTGCCCCTGGATAATAGATTTTAAAAATAGTGGGACCGTCCCCTTCCTCAGATTTTCTCGACCCGCTCGGCTGATAAGCCACCCTTGATCCCAATTCAAACCGGGCAACCATAGGTGGACGTTAGGAGCTTGGGGTACCTGCGTAATTCTGCGTTTTGTTGAAAATGGTCACACACATTAGATGGGGGGGGGCTTACTTTGCCGCCGAGGCCCATTTGAGGGGCCTACGCAACCAACCCCCCCCCCCCCCCCAAACGGTTCCAGCCATGCGGGCAACCACGCCGCCGACCAGAACATTTTGCGTAAGGGCTTCGAGGATATCAAAGAAGTGCGTAACCACGTGATTTTCCCGAAAAATGCAGCACAGTAGATACAGAAAAACTCCCCAAATACAGTAGATACTTTCCTACCTTCTGATCGAGGTTGTCGATGGGCGGCGTCTTGCTCAGCAGGAATTCAAAGGCCTCGCATGTGGGAAACTTTCTGCGGAAGCTGTCGACGGATCGGACCAGGTCCATAAAGCAGAATCGTTTGCCAAACTGGCGGAGGGAGACCATCGCGGAGTCGGGGATGTGTTCGAAATCGGACGGGCACCCTGGAATCGAAAGTTAGAGACTTAGGAAGAAGGCGAAGGAAAGAGGAAATAGACCCACATTTAGCATCGCACAGTCGCTTCAGCGCGAGGTGCACGATTCCGAAGGTGAAGTGGTAGGGCACGCAGAGGTACTTGACGCCCTGAAACCGGGGATTAAGATATATGGGGCAAAATAAAGACCTGAATCTCTCGGATGTGCCGGTCAATCACAGGCGAACGACATCTCAGTGTCTAAAAGAACAAATTAGAAAACTCTAGAAACACAAACGAGAGAGAGAGAGAGAGAGAGAGAGAGAGAGAGAGAGAGAGAGAGACCAACCTCGTAAGAGAAGTAGAGGGTGTACTCTTGGAATCTAAGCGGCGCCTTTTTCGTCGCCTCTCCGGGCTTGATCACCACATGCTGCTTGGCGTACGGCGGTTTTTCAAAGTCCCTGTAAACTCCTCTGATCCTGATCGCTCCTTTGATCCTAGCAACGCCGTACTCTTCGCCAAATTTCTGAAGCCACTGGAGCTGCGGCTGGGAGTAGGTAACGTCGTAAGTGGGAACTGAAACAAAGAATACAATACGACTGTGAAAGTAAACAAAAAACTACGATAATAGGAAAACTCACAGTGGATGTCGTGGAGGATGAGCATGGCTTGGTATAGTCCCTCGTACTGCTTCTGAAGACGGAGCACCTTCTCGCCCTGTTCGATACGGATCATTGCGTTCAGCCTCGGGGAGTGCCGGGCGATGGCCTAGAAGTAAAGTTTGATGAAGCGACAATAATTCTAACAAAAGCTATTCCATAAAGTTTATATCGTAACTTCTGGCTAAGCATTATATTTTCTTAAAGGTCAATAAAAAGGCATTTAACATATACTTTTCGTCACATCAACATCGATGGATTTGGCTGCGTACGTGAAGTGAGTGCTATAGCTGTCGCCAAAGCGAAAATGGCCTTAAAGCAGCATTCTTGCGATGCGCAGGCGGAAATATTGTGCAACTAGCCGAGACGCAGAGAAAAGGCGGCTTTTTGCCAAGTATGCTCGTTGGGTGATGGCTGTATATTGCTCGATAAGGAATTGCAATGTCACACGAGAGATGGTCGGCAGCGTCGCTCTAACACCCAAATTTTCAATCGCGTTCGGCATATCAATAGAAAACAGTCCCAATTTCGCTGTGAATCCACAACCTACCACGTGCCGCACGTGCAGTTTCCTCTCGTCGGCTGCCACGACGATTAGGTCGCCGAGAGGCGACGGTTCCTCAAAATTGTCGATCAGCAGCCGTGGCGGGTCCTTCAGAATCCTCTCGTAGTGAGCCTTGTCCTCCTCGCTCAGCTCTTCCTTCTTCACCCCCGCCAGTGCTTCTTTCAACTCGTCGGCCGTCATCGCCTGCATAGCTCGTGTCTAAAAACAAATTATTCAAACCTTTTTTTAGCACAGTACAAATTGAGCTCGTGTGAAAACTGAACCAGCTTACCTTAATTTCCTGATTCTTCGTTTTAATACCCGTCTTCAGGCGAATGACGGGCAGGGCCAAAGCGAAGGCGTCGCTTGTGGCGGCCAAGACACTCTTCACATCGTCTATCTTTGCGAAGACATCCACTTGGCGATCGGCTGGGAAGTGGGGCAAGCGGCCTAAAATATTTCAATTAGTTTTTATAAACAAAAAGTGATTCAAGGAATCGTTATGCTCATAAATATATAATTTACTCACTTATATCGACGGCCAGCAGTTGTTCCAGGAGAGAACTGAGTAGGACTGCAGGGTTCGGTTTTGACGGCGGCTGAACGAAGAGAGAAATATTGGAGACAGAGAGAGAGAGAGAGAGAGAGAGAGAGAGAGAAGAGAGAAGAGAGAGAAAAACGAACCGTGTGTAACACTGGGCGAGGATGGAAGACTTCTTGCTTGCCGAAACCCGTCATCTGAAAAAATACGCCGGTGCTATGTGGGTTGGGGGGGTCAAAATAAAAAAAATTTCTGGGGCCGTATTTTTTCCCGGAAACGTTCCTAAATAGGTTTTCGACTATGGAGAATTCAGAAATACATATTTTAAAATTTGTGAAAAAAAATGTTTAAATTAAAAACAATTTTTTAATTTTTTTTTTTTTAGGTTTTTTCCCATTTTGCTTTTTCTTTTTAATACTGTCTCTCTAAGCTGTCATCAACAATTGAATTTCAGTTATGTATCACTGACGTAAGTCTTCGCATTGTCTCTGTATGTATGTGGCTTCTTGTTCATTGTCTCGATCTAGTCAATGTCTACAAGTAAAAGCAACCAGATGACCTGGCGAAGAAACAGTGAGGGAGACGGAATGAGTCGAGAGAGATCTAACAATACAACCTTTCCTAAAATTTAAGCGGAAGAACAGCGTTACTCAAGAAGTTCAATGCGAAGACTTACGTCAGTGATACATAACTGAAATTCAATTGTTGATGACAGCTTAGAGAGACAGTATTAAAAGGAAAAAGCAAAATGGGAAAAAACCTAAAAAAAAAAAATTTAAAAAATTGTTTTTAATTTAAACATTTTTTTAAAAATTTTAAAATATGTATTTCTGAATTCTCCATAGTCGAAAACCTATTTAGGAACGTTTCCGGGAAAAAATACGGCTCCAGAAATTTTTTTTATTTTGACCCCCCCCCCCCAACCCACATAGCACCAATACGCCCATTTCCGAATACAAGTGAGAAAAGAACATCTGAGGCCGTTTATAGTAATTAATGTATATGTCCTCTTCACATTATCTAAGTCAGCCAGTTTAATGGAAACCCTGTCACGGTGAGTCGAGCCGTAAGCGGCACAGAAATCGGGGTGGACTCGAGAGACGTTTTATACGCTTGAAAATGCGCTAAACCAGTATTCTTGCAGGGTGTATGAAATGCGGCGTTTTGAAGAAACGCGCAGCAAATTTCTGCAAATGTTGGGGTCCCGTATGTTTTACCCCATTAGCCCGAATGTTGTGCAAAGTTGCTCTTAAGTTTCTTCAAAACCTTCGAAACACGCTGCATTTCATACACTCCTGAAACCCCTGCGAAAGATCTAAAATAGCGACTTTTAAATCCACAGGATTTCCGCTGTTCCCAGCCGTGACCGTACCTTACCCCTAAAATGTCGTCGCCATTAAAATGGCACAGTACGCAAAATTGCGCTTTTCGGAATCGCGGGAACTCATATTTTTCGAATGCGTCGTTTGTATTTTTTCTATTTATCGAATAATTTTGTAAATTTTCAACACGTTTTTTTTAAATCGTTTAGAAGGCACGAAAGGCTATTGTTTCACAATTTGGGAGCGAATTCTCCTACGTGGCAGTCTGTTTTTAGTCATAAACTCTTCTCATGACTTCATTCTTTTAACGTCCAAATCGTTTTTTTTCTTCTTCTAATTTTTGCATTTCTTATGTTTTAGTGTAACATGGCGGATAAGAAGAGGCCCCCTCTTGGACGTCTCTCCTTCGCCCCGACTGCGCTGAACAAGACGCCAAACCGGCCCCGGCTTACACTTCAGAGCCACACGCCTGCCGGCAGCCGGTAAGTAGTCCTTCAATACGTTTTAAACCTGTAAACGTAGTCTTTCTTTGTTTTATGAGAATTTTTCAGAACCGCTCCCCGTTTCTCGCTCGGTGGTCCGCAGAACAGCGGCAAGTCGCGCCTCTCCGTCTACAAGGCCCCGCAAGTAGCCGGACAGCCCAGGGTTCGTAACTAAAATTTATTTTTATTTATCGATCTAATGTTCAGGACACCGGTGACAAGGGAAACCAGGTAAGGATGGTGAAGAAGATTCACGCCTTTCTCGTCGGCCGCGATGGAGAGGTTAGGGGGTTCGAAGTTTTGTTTTAAAGGTTAGGTCGTTGCAGGACCAGGTGCCTTCCGAAGCCAGCATCCACCGTCCGTCTTCGCACGACTTCATCTCCATTTTCGAGAAGATCTACGAGTGTCTGTCGCCCAATTACGAGTTTACGAGGGAGAAAAAGCTTACCGAGGAGGTAAGAAAACAACGCATAACTTAAACTTCACTTAAACGGTTTCAGTTTTATTAGTTCAATCGGGAATTTTAATCGAAATAATGTGTTGTTTAGCTTTTGAGCGGAAAATTCAGTTCTCACGCTACCTCGGTTTTGCGTCCGATTGAATACGAATTTATAAACCCTTGAACCTTACTCAAAACTTTTTTTCAGCACTTTTGCTACTCCCGAATTCAATTATTACAACAAACTAAAAAAACATAATTTAATTTTCAAAAGCTACTAACTAGATACTTTTAAGACAGTGTGTAAACGGGCTGCTCGAAATACAGTATCTTTTTGAGTGATTCTTGTTTTATTAGTCGAAATACGACTTCGGGCCACATTTTTCTACTTCATAAGCTTTTGCGTTTTGCATAGTAAATAGGATACTTTGTCAATGTGCTGAGCATATTTGGACAAAATAGCCGTGGCGGCAGTTTTAATTACATAGTTTTCATTCACGTCTTCAGGTCCCTCGAATCTTCTCGGAACTCGGCTACCCCTACACCATCAAGGCGGCCACCCTGCAGACCGTCGGAGCCCCTCACTCGTGGCACTACCTCCTCCACGCCCTCTGCTGGCTCATCGACTTTGTTCAGAAGACCGAGTCGATCAACGTAGGCGAGCAGATCCTCCTCGGAGGAGACGAAGGCAACGGACACCTCAAGGCTGTGAGTTTCTCTTTTTTTTCGTTGTTATGAAGATTTGTTTCAGTTCCGCGCCTCTTGGCTGACCAAGTATTTCCACGAGTACCGCAAGAACCCCGCCGCCCTCAACACTCCTGCCTTCCTCGAAGGTAGGCTGGTTGGAAAACAACCAGGAGGGTACACGCGCCTACGGCGCTATCCCCTCCTGGAATTCGCGGCCTTCGGCCGCTCAGTTTGACTGTCTTCAGCTATTCGGAGAATTACGTAACTCGGCCTACGGCCGACCCCACCCTCCCACTCTGGGGAAATGAACGCGTGAACTTCCGCTGATCCACTTCAGGCACACACAGATACCATAGCGTTTTATTATAAGGGATTGTAACTTTTTTAAAATTTCAGCCGCCGCACAAGATATCAAGGATTTTCACGAGAATAATGAGAACATCCAGGGACAGATCCAGGCATCGGAGTTCAATCTGCGCTCGATGCAGGCAGAGATTGAGGAATTCAAGTCGACGGTTAGTTAAGGGGAACAAAAATTCTCTTTTTTTAATTTTGGAAATCTAGAGAGGGGGTTCATTCCATGGCATGACATAGAGCGTTAAAGGGCTCGATTCGTAAGGCCCCCAAATGATGCCTCGGCGACAACGCCTCATACATCGGCACAGCTCCTTCTCTTAGGTCGTGGCGAGACCCCCACCCTTTAATAAAAGGCCTACAGGAAAGCCTTACGATACCCCCTCGTATATAAAATAGACCCCCGAACCGTCAAAGTCGGGCCAAGTATGCAACACATCCTCCTTTTAACAATTCTCTTATGGTCGTCAAAGCGGGTTCTAACTCCACGTAAATGCTAACGAGATGTGGTCATTTGAATTTTTCATTTCGGGGGCGCAGCCCCCTGCGAGCGGCCGCAGGCCGCGAGCAGCCAGAATATTCAGGACAGCCGAAGGCTGGCCGGAATATTCTGGTACATGAACAAGGTACCTGCACTGCCGTAAGTTCGACCCCCATACTTGGGCAACCCACCGCGGGGGTCAATTTTTCGACAGCCCCTTCAATTACAAAAAGTTTCCAAAATTTGCGGCAGACCCCCTTCTGAAACAAAATTTGTAGAACACTTAAAATTGCGACGGTCTCTTCACCGCTAATGACGGAGCTTGACAATGTATGCCCCACCGACTACCGTAACCCTTGAGCAATTTGGCTGCAACTTTTCCTTTTCCTAAAGTAGCGTATGGTCTACTCTTCTATGTCAAATTGTCACTTTGCTATCTCAACTTTAGGAGGTTACGCGGGGCTCTGTGGTTATATATGCGCCGCCCGAAATGTGGGCAGAGCCCCGCACTAGAATCTTTTGGATTCAAACTTGGTATTCACATTGATACAACCATATTGCACCTTATGAAACGACCAAGAGCTTACCACACCCCATTACTAGTTTACCATGACTTCGGCGCGATCTTCTATGAGGAAACGCAAGTCACCTTTAATTTTTGTTAACATTTTCAACCTAACGCCGAAGTGCCTAGGAACTGCAAGCAGCTCATTATGTGCTATTTTTTTATGGGCACTCCTTTCCCGAAAAGCAATCTTTAGTTTCAGAAAGGAGGCGAGGACAAGATTCGCGAGGATATCCGCAAGACCGAGGAGGACTTCAAGAAGACGGCCACCTATGTGGAGAGCCTGGTCATCCAGAACCAGCAAGGCGCTGCCGATAGGGTTCGTTTTAACACCTAATATGCTCGTAATTTCCCCATTCAGGAATTGGTGGAGAGGGAGACGCAGGAGGTGAAGGTGGCTGTGGACGAGCTGAAGGCCTCCATCCAGGCGAAGAAGGCGGCCGTGGTGGCGCAGGAACGCGAGAGGGGAATCAAGGCCGACCAGGCTGTGGTCATCATGTCCGAGTACGTGGAGCTGAAGCAGCAACTGCGAGAGAGCAGGAGCGAATTGGAGCATCTGAGCAAGGAGAACTGGGTCTCTCAGCCCAAGGCCAACGATGTCTTCAACCAGGTTAGTCGGTCTTCGGGGTTATCAAATGACGGGCCGAGAGATTTTTTTGGGCGGCCCGTCTTTGAAAATGGAAATTTTAATTTTTGTATAAATCGGGACAATAAATTTTTAAACTGTTTGAAATGCCTTTATAATGTTTGTTACTATCATATAAGCCAGTATTAGTTGTACAAAAAAGAATGTCATTGACCGGGATCGAACCCTGGTCGTGTGGGTGACAATCTGACTGTGTGGTCCAAGGTAAACGGGCCGGGCCGACCAAAATTTTGAAAATGGCCCGGCCCGTGAGAACCCCGATTTTCATGTAAAAGAGTACTCTAGCATCTTCATTCGTGAGCCCTGAACCCGGATATACTTTCCCGAGCTATGATCCTTTTGTTTCAGCTGATGCTGCGTTTCCGCAAAGTCGCCGGAACCGTCAAGGACATCGCCTCCCAAGTGGACCACCAGCTAATGAAGATGGACGATTCGGCCATTCGCAACATGAAGTAGGTGATTTTTTTGACATCTTTGTACCCTCTAATTTTTTTTATTGACGGATTTTTGCAGAGATCTGCAGAACGCTTTGGTGAGGGAGGTGCGACTGGAAATGGAGGCGCTGAGGACGACCATGGAGACCAGGATGGCGCAGATGGACAAGGAGATCAAGACGATCGAGATGAAACGCAACCACACACAGTACGTCTCTCTCTTTCTCCCTTTCTCTCTCTCTTTCTCTCTCTAACCCCTCATTTATAGGAAACAGTGCGACGTTGAGGAGGAGAAGCTGGCCGAAATCGCCCGCCGTGTACACCGCAAACGTCTCGCCCACCAGCAGTACACGGACGAGGCCAAGGAAGAGCGGAGGAAGGAGAATGTGGCGATTGGTAAGTTACTTATACAAACATCACAATTTTATTTTCTTCAGAGAAACTGGAGAACGAGAAGGACTTGTTGCTGCAGCGACAGCGCGGAGTTGCCGCCCTGCAGCAGGAATTGGAGGCGGCGAGGAAGGACCTCGAGGAGGCTGTGAGCCGAGCGGAGGCGCAGAAGGCAGAGTTCGAAGGACGTCTGAATTCGAGTGTTTTCGGAGCCTTTGAGGCTATGGAGAAGCTGAAGGTGAGGGAGAGGGACACACGCACACACACACACACACACACACACACACACACAAAACAATGTTAACATGCATCCATTTCAGCAGGAGCGCGAAAGTCTTTCCACCTTCGTGGCAGATTTCAAGGAGAATCAGAATGTGAACTTCGTGCAGCTGTGAACGCAAAGGGTTCGGCAAGTGTTTGGTCCATGATCTGATGTATTTTTATCCCGCGTCCAATAAAGATTCAACTCCTTTAAACCTGCTTTATCTTACACTATATGGAAGGGGTTGCGAGTAAAAAACAATGGAAATTAGCTGTGAAAACGTCTTGAAAAGACTACAGCAGTCAGGGTTCAGGTAGTTTTAAAGTTGCGCATGTTAGTGTATTGCAAATATCACGTCTCGTATGAAAAAAAAAAACAAAGTAACTTAAAATATTTACTGACTCAAGAACATTGCAAGTGAACCCGTCATAAAACATCTCTAATCTATCTGCTATCACAAAAGTTAGTCGCACGAGGCGACGGGCAGTCCGTAGCAGACGACTGCTGCTCCAGTGAGGTACGGTAGCTTCGTCTGTGCTCTGGCCTTGCGCATAGCGTCCATGATGTTCCTCAGCCGAGGAATCTCTCCGTCCAATGTCGTGTTGGCTCCGTTCGAAAAACATGAATTCATCTGAAAAAAATGCTTAAATGTCAACAAGGCAGAATTCCTACCAGTTCCATAAAGTATCTGTCGATTTCTCCGTCCGTCACCATCCAGACACAGCCGATGAGAGCAGGACAGTGTGCCAGGGTGTAGTCGTAAGCGGTACATTTCCCGTCGAGAGCCCAGCCATCGTAGTCCAGGTTTACACTGAACAGTTTGTTAGGAGAAAAGGAGAGTGAACACCCACCTGCCGCACCCCATAAGCACCGACACAGCATTGCAGGTGCTCTCTTTGACTGCCCTCCTCGACAAGTGCTTAGAACCACTGCCGTGGCCAAGGAAGCTGAAATAACGATGATTGTGAGTTACAAACAACCTACAAGAAAATGTCCTTGTCTTCCAGAACAGACTGTAGTTCGTCGCTTGACGGAGCCCCGCCAATAAGGCCATGTTTCAGTTGGAGCTAAAGAAAAAGGTTAAATACGTAGTAAGGGGACTCTACTTTTCCCAGGAAGTCCTTCATTCTTCTCTGAGTGTCAAGGAGACAGTTGTCAGGATCCAACACGTAGTAGGAGTTTGTCATGTCCACACGGCGTGGCAGCTGAAATAGTTTTTCATACATGGATTGGGGGTATAAATCTCTCTCTCTCTCTCTCTCTCTCTCTCTCTCTCTCTCTATCTATCTATCTATCTCTCTATCTCTCTATTTCTCTATCTCTCTATCTCTCCCTCTGTATCTCTTTTCATTTGTGTTTGTGTGCTCAAGTAAAACTTACAGAAGTAGTCTTTGATAGCTGCTTGAAAAAGGCATGAATGGAAACGATTCTGCCGACATGCGGCCGTTTCTCAAAAATCTCCATGCTCTCAAATGGAATAATTGACAAAATCTGAAGCACGGAGATGTTGTAAGATCAAATTACTGTAACCCACCGGAGAAAGCGTAAGAAGAGTGAACATAGCTGGGTGATTTTTCACAACTCCAGCAGAGGTCGCCTCCTTTCTTAGCCTGAATAGGAATTTTAAAAAGAACTGAAAAATGCTTACTTTGCGTACACATTCTGCAGGTAAGAGATCTTGTCTTCCGGCAGTTTACAGTACTCTCCCAACACGGCGACCATTTCCTTCCAAATTTTTGGTTCCTCAATATGAATGGCCAGGGAAACGAGTTCTTCGGCCATTGCCTTAGGCAAAGAGGAGTGTTTCACCAAAGAGGAGGACAACTGAAAAAAATAATAGTCTAGTTAGTATGATTAAAGGACTAACCCTCTGTCCTTTGGAAGCAAGCGAGTGTGAAGGCAGAAGAAATGGGGCCAGGGCCTTGAACAGATAGGTTTGGGCCGAATTCACCACTTGCTTAAATACAAAATTAAACAAATAAAAAAGGAGCTTACCCCCAGACGCATGTCAATATCTCTTCGCATCGCCCAGAATTTAGTTGCCGTGATTTTTCCTTTAGTCGAACTTTCGCTTTCGTTGTTTTCCTTCATCAAAGCCAGCAGCCTTTTTCTCACTTGCGCCACCTGTAAAAATGTATTACATTATTACATTTCTCACCTGGAACACATACACACACACACACTCACACACACACACACACACACACACACACAATTTTCCAACCTTGGTATTCCCACACATGGGAATGATTATGGGATCCCTATCGGAAAAGAGTTTCGCCAGCCAAATAGATCCATTTTCATCGGTTGTTAGTTGCACTACCGTATAATCTGAAAATATTGATTGTTGCATTTGAATATTATTTCGCTTTTTACCTGCAGGTGCACGTTTCATAGCGGCTTGGAAACTGCTGCCCCGCGAGAATCCAACAACATCCATTTTCCCTGTCTTCATCCGAGCTTGTTGCCGCGTGGAGAGTACGGTAGACTCATTCCACATCATGGCGGCCTGCCAAGGATCGGTGGAATGACGGGCGATGAAAGTGCAAATGGGGAAACGCCAATCTCTGAAACATAGATACCTTCACAGCATACCAGGTTACGGTACCTGTACAAAAGGTGATTGAAATGGTTGAAGTCCCTCATGGCATCTTTAAGTACTTGTGCATCCACGGGGGCTTCTGCTGACCTGCTCGACTGCTGGAAATTGAGTGAAAATGTTTTCACTGCTTCAGGATTTCTTACAGATTGTCGGCTGATGGTAGATTCATTTTCGCTCGTCGAAGGATTCATCCAAGAATAGTCGGGTAATTCGCTCGCTCCTCCGATGAAGGAATGACGTTTGAACTGGCGAAGCGACAGAAGGTAGCAAATAAGGCGGATCCTTGAGTATTCCGTGATCTGAATAAGCGTCTGTATCTCTCTGTCTCTCTGTATCTTTGTCTCTCTGTCTCTTTGTCTTTCTGTCTCTTTGTCTCTCTGTTCTCTCTGTCCTTCTGTCTCTCTGTCTCTATGTCTCTTTGTCTCTCTGTATCTCTCTCTCTGTCTCTGTCTGTCTTACCTTAATGGCTCCGTCAAGAACTACACTCCGAGTCGCCGCCTTCTTCTCATCTGCCAGGTAATTTCT
>OZ059905.1:11994833-12062333 GCA_964057215.1 Oscheius myriophilus
ATTCTAAATTTTGGCGAAAAATTCGAAAATCCGGTGTGCAAAAATGATACGACCACCCCCGAAAAACGGTCATTTCGATGCAAATTTCAACTTTTAAAATTACGTGTGCACTAATCCAACATTCAGAAGAGTGGTCTGCGATGTTTTAATCAACAACAGTATTAACATTGTCGCCTTGTACGATTTTACATGAAGAAAATGTTTCACACCAAAAATTAAGCATTTCAGAGGCTGCTGTCTCGAAACATGTGCTAATTTCACCAAAACAGTCTTTTGTAAGCGTTATTAGTCGTTTTCAATCGTCGGATTACAAAGAAAATGCGCAGGGATGGTAGAATTGCAGGGATGGTAGAGATTAGTGCACACGTAATTTTAAAAGTTGAAATTTGCTTCGAAATGACCGTTTTTCGGGGGTGGCCGTATCATTTTTGCACACCGGATTTTCGAATTTTTCGCCAAAATTTAGAATATGCAAATTTAATTTTTTGTCATCCGGCGTCTGGGGGTAATTTTGTACGAGCTATTGATTGGTGCTATTCACAATTTCCCATACCCACCCATTTTCGAGAAAAATTGAAATTCTGGGGTGGCCGTATAATTTTTGCACGCACTGTACGTCGTATTTTTGTTGTTACGGAGAAATTATTTGCCTGCAAATTTTTCAAAATTTCTTTAGTAGGCGCGCCGTTTGTTTTAATTTTATTATTTTAAAATAATGATTTTGCCGTCGTCGAAAATAATGGTCGTCGGAGTGGAACCCGGGTGTGTCCCTCTGGCAAATTGTGCAAGTAACCCGGTTACACTGTAACCGGGTTACTGGCTACACTGTAACCAGCCACTCGGTTACAATGTAACCAGTAGCCCGGTTACAGTGTAACCAACTCTTACGTTACATAGTAACCAACTTCTCGGTTACACTGTAACCAACCTCGTGGTTACACTATTGATGACTAATGGTAACCAGTGTGGATTACACCCTAAAATATGCACAGATTGGCCAACCGCGACAATTCTTCCGCCTAGCCCTGCCCACGACAATTGTCACAGCTGCGACGCCCGGTTCCCTGGTTTTTGTACAACATGGACTTTTCGGGGCATCCCAGAAACGCGAGGCGGGGTGGGGGCCCGCCAGTACGAACACGCATCCCTTCCTTATTAGAAACGGTTACCCTGTTAGAAGGGTGTACTTCACTTAACCCAGCGCATAAACAAGGGCATAGTAGAATCATTTTGGTCTATAAATTGGGAGGAGAAGAACAATATAAGAACACAACTTAACAAATGAAATGATATGGCAAATGGTCCCGTGCGGAATGCGACCAATTTTCTTACGTAAGGGGGCAGAAAACAAAAAACATGCAGAAACATGCAAACATGCAACATGCAGACATCCAACACTAAGCGCGGAATCAATTCACGTACTATTACGGACCCACTCTATTCTTTCATTTTAAAATATTATTTTATTCAATCAAAAATAATTATATAATAATTCTCTTTATAAAAATAAATGTTTCAAAACAAAAAAAATTAAAATAAAATTTCAAAATAAAAAAACCACTTTATATAACTAATGTGTACTCTATTTTCTCTTTTTTACCAAAGCAAACGTGCATTTTAACAGAGTTAAACCTCATTCTGCCACTCTGGCGCACTTATATCCCCTCAATGTCTCTCTCCCTGTTAGCATCGAGAAACAGAGACAGACCTACAGAGGTCGGAAGTCTATGTGCATGTTTATATCTCTCTCTTTCTCTTAATTCCTTTGTATGTGCGTTTGTCTCTCTTGTCCATACATGAACAAGGAATATACCCCACCGGGAAAGCGCGACCCCCTCCCACCACCCCGCCGCCGGCTACCGTAACCCGCCAATTTAGCTGTATCGCCAACGGCACTTTGCAGATTTGGGTGAAATTTTTCCTATAGCAGCTTACGGTAATTTCTCAACACTGGGGGTCGCGCGGGGCTCCTACCCGAATTCTGGCGGCGGCCTATATGGCAGTTTTTCGCCTCGCGTTTCTGGGGTGCCCCGAAAAGTCCACATTGTACAGAAGCCGGGAAAACTGGCATCGCAGAGGTAAGAATTAGGCGTAGGGGAGGAATTGTCGTGGGCGGGGCTTATGCGGAGGAATTGTCGCGGTTGGCGGAGGAATTGTCGAGGAGGAATTTTCGGTCAAGCGACGGCGTTCCCTAACCGAAGGAATTTCAAAATCCCTTAGTCGGATTTTGTGGCGTTTGGTTGTCTATTTTCGTCAAACTTGATTATTTTACTACATTCGTCAGAGCGGTTAACGGACGGCTACCGTAACTCTTTAGCCATTTCACACTTAGAAAGGTGCCGACTTTAATTGTTCCCGATGTTATACTTCGCGCCAGAACTACTTCGGCTGATTTGGCTGCGTACACAGTCAGAGTATCCTATATTGCACGTATTACTTCAAGAACTACATCAAAACATTGGCACTTTGAGACAAAGAAGAAGATTTGGCATTTACTAAAACTTTATTTCCTATCTAATGGGCTGTTCCTTGGGGTCATCTGGCACTCCTCTCACTGCTCCTCCTGCGGCACCTTGTACTCCTCCATGTTCCAGTCCAGGGGCTGGTTCCACTTGATCTTCTTTTCCTGAATAGTGGTTTTTCAAGGTTCAATAGTCTCTTACCTGCAGGACGTCGAGGATGCAAGATCGGATGCAGGAGTAGTCCGGTATATCCTCGTAGGAGAGGCCTTTGAGATGGGTCGGGATATGGAGTATCTGAGACCTGGGGCTGTTCTCCAGAAATTTCTCCTGGGCCTTGCCACCCTTGGCCACCTCCTCTTTCATCTTCAGCACCTGTGTCGTCGACCTGGCTCCATGGGAGGTCTCCAGAAGTGAACTCCACCAGCATGTAGAGTCCTTGCGAGACTGCTCCTCTCCCTTCATGGCAGACACCGAAGCGTACTGCCAGGTTCCTCGGAATGGAGCAGCGTTCCTGGGGTGCCTCAGGCCGCCGATCCTGCCACGAAACCGCCTTGCCAGACCGAAGTCTAGCATTCGGATGAGCTGGCTGCTGTCGGCAGCATCGGCGAAGTTGGCGAACTTGATGTCTCGATGCAGGAAGCCCATCTTAATATTAAACGTAAAGAGAGAACAGATACCGAAAATACAGAGACAGGTGTAGAGAAAGATGTATACTCCTCGCCCACGGACTTTTTTGGAAATTTCGATGACCTGCAAATCTAAGCTAATTAGAATGAGTAATGACACAGCTACACATTCGCATTTTTGCATAATTTTCAATTATTTCTTACTCAGAGTGTCAAAGATTTGCGAGAAAGGTCGTTGGGCGACGAGTATATGGAGAGAGATACATGCAAATAGGAGGGAGAAAGAGCATGCAAATAGGAGAGAGAGAGACTGAGAGAGAGAGAGAGAGAGAGAGAGAGAGAGAGAGAGAGAGAGAGAACTCACTCCGTGGAGATGGCGAATGGCGGAGAGGGTCTGAAGTGCAGCCTTCATCGCGGTTCCGACCGAGAACCTATAGTCCTCTCGCTCCACCCGAAGATCCCACAAGGATTTGCCACACTGAAAAGTCTCATATCAATTGAATGGTTTCAACTTACAAGCTCCATGACAAGGAAGGAGTAGGCCCCAGTGACCTCTTCGCTGTCGAGCACCTCGCAGAAATTGGAGCTCTTGAGGGTCTTGGCTTCCGTGAGGAGAGCCAATTCCAACGGAAGCACCTTTCTCTTGGAGGTGCTGCTCTCCACTTTCACGGCAACTCTCCCTCCGTCGCTTGTTCTCTTGGCCATGTACACGGCGCCGTAGCTTCCCTGCCCTATCAGAGAGTGGATCTAAAGAATGGGGTGCAATGAAACGAAGAGAGGAAATAAAAAGAATCAAAAGTAAGAAGGCTCACCTTATAGCCATCTGTGCAGGTTTGCAGCAGATCCTCGATCTTTGGCTTGGAGGACATTCTCGTAGAGCAAAAGAAAGGAATACTGTCAAAAGACAAATTGTTGCCACGTCAAAAAAGAACGCGACGAAACGTTGTCGTAAATACAAGTGACAGGTGCGTATGCTAATGAGGCCGTGGTAGGCATTTTGTGAACAAGCGTTTCCATGGTAGGATTTGTCAAGGTTTCAGTGGTATTTTTCATGGAATTGGCCGAGTGCCAAGATTTGAATTTAGAAATGCAGGACAACTGGCGGCAAGTTCAAATTATCAAATTAATTGCAAAAGACCCCCAAAAACACCAAACATGATTCGAACCTGCGAACGCTACAACTGCAGTCCGCTGCTCTCACGGCTGAGCTATGAGCAAGCTGGCACTGCAGCTCTAGCTTCCTCTCAACTAATACAGCTCCCAGCCGTCAAACGACCACTGCGTCTTAGTTACCGTACCCCGCCATGTCCACGCAAAACCTGCGGATCCTTGGCACTCTGCCATGTCCACGCAAAACACCAAATAAGACAACATGTGTGTATGTTCTTTTCTTTTGTGTGTGTGTGTGTGTGTGTGTGTGTGTGTGTGTGTGTGTGTGTGTGTGTGTGTGTGTGTGTGTGTGTGTGTGTGTGTGTGTATGTGCTTGTGAGCCACAACCATTTTTTTATGACGATGACCTTGCCACCTGTTCTATCTTTCAAACTCCAACAACCTTGTAATATTGAAATATTTATTGTTTACAAGGCGTATCTGAGGGTGGGGCTACCCGTGAGGAGTTTCCGATGGGACACCGTATGATTGGGACGAGGGGGGGGGGGTAAGGGGTTAGGCGCTCTCTAGCTTCGAATAGCGCATTCCGTTGCGGTACTCTCCGGACTCGTCGACCGAAGATGCTTGAAGCTCCTGCTGTTGCCATTCTGGTCGGCCAAGACCTCGGATCTCCACTTCGTTACCTGCCACTGAAAGGTCACTGACAAGGAATCAATCAATAAATTACCGTAGGCAGGATTTTCAAAGGCTACAGTATGATCATTCGGCACAGCTCCTCCGCCGAAGAGTTTGCCGAATGGGGCGGGTAATTGACGTCTCCTTCCGAAGACGTAGAGATCTAAAAGATACCGTTCTTTTCTTTCTTTATGACTAAAACTCACTGACAACCACTATACCACAAAGGAATAGAATAAGGAAGGAGTAGAGCCAGGAATGAGAAGAAGAGACCTTGGCTGTTTCACTGCCAGTCACGTCCAAGAAAACTAAAGGACTGTGGCCCAAGGCATTAGCTGCCAAAACAGCCACGTCGTAAGGAGCTCCTTGCTCCACAGAGAGTTCCACGGAAGAAGAAAGGGTCTTCTCTTGACGGAAATCGTCATCAGAATCCTTGCGGCGGTAGTAGACAACATAGTATTCGTAGTTGTCCGCGGGGGTTTCATCCCATTTTACCTGAAATTCTCACACTATCTCTCTAAATCTCAAGTAATGGAAAAATTGGCTCTGTCTAAGATTTGAAATGCTGGCTGAAATTTCGCCTAAATATAATTACAAAATAAAATTACATGAAGAGCTCCAAACATAACGAGTGTGGTTTACTTTAGTTTTACAGAGGTCATGTCTAAAAACCCACCTTGATCTTGTTCTTACTGACGACTTCATACTTGACTCCCGTAACTCCCATTGGACTGCCTTCGTGTCCTTTGACAAAACAGCTCATGATCTTCACAGCGTAAGGGGCGCAATCGAAGGTCTTGCTAGGAACGTCTCCTGAAACAAAGGGGAAAGGGTTGTTGGATTCAGAAGAGCGACGGACGAACCTCCATCCAGGACGATCTCGCGCCACCGGTCTGGAGGGACACGACATGGAGGAACATGCGAGGAGGCTTACCTGAGCAAAGAGGGAGACACTGCCGGGGGACGAAGGCGGCCGCACAACAGTCCGAGTGGTCACGGATATCCTCTGCACATTTCAGCAACTGTTTTCCGTATTGGGTACAGTTCTTCGCCGAATCCGGGACCTATAGGAGACTTTTTGAAGACGAGAAAAGCTAAAAACCAACTTTTCCAATGGTACAGGCCTGCAGACAGTCTCCTTCGATGTGTTCCGTTTCACAACAGTCAAGGTAGAAACGAGGGTTGACGGGGAGTCTTTCCTTGGCTATGACAACCTGAAAATGGGCTGAATAAGGAAAGTGAAAAGAAATTACCTCGGTTTGACTGCGGGAATTTTCACCAGCTGTATTGGCTGCACATTCGTAGATTCCCTCGTTTCCAGCGGCCTTGCTTAACTGAAAGCAACATTTGAAATATTATTTGCAAGACAGATGGAGAGAGAAATAGTGACAAAGATACACAGATACAAAGAAACGCAGAGAAGCAGAGGCGGAACGACGGAGGATGGAGAGACGAAGAGTTGGAGAGACGGAGAGAAGGAGAAACGAAAACGGGATGGGGGTACAAAGGGAAAGAGAGAGGTAAAACAGAGAGACTGAGAGACCAAAATTCAAAGAGAGAGGGAGAGAGAGAGAGAGAGAGAGAGAGAGAGAGAGAGAGAAAGGAGAGAACAGCGAGAGACCTGGTAGCAGTACCTGGTAGGCCTTGCTTACCTAAAACAACATTTGAAATATTGTTTCCGAGATTGAGTCAGGGAGAAATAACGACAGAGATACACAGACACCAAGAGACACCAAGAGACACAGAGGCACATAGAGAGAGAGACAAAGAGACCGAGCGACCAAAGGTCAGAGAGAGGAAGAGAGAGAGAGAGAGAGAGAGAGAGAGACCCACATGAAGTGTCGCCCTGTAGGTATTGCTCTGAACCAGTTTCACAGACATCCTATGGTCGACCACTTTTCCTTCCTTCTCGAAAACAATGGTGGGCGCTGGGAACCCAACCACCGTGCACACAATCTCGACCGAGTGATCGTCAAAGGCGGCCACTCGTGATTTGTTCATCATTGCCACAGGACCAACTGAAATCCAAATGTCTCTGATTCTTTCAGGTACTCACATTTGACTAGTAGATGTTTCATGGCAACCGTCTGTCTCCCGTCCGTGTCTGTGACCGCACAACTGGCCGTGTCGAGAGAAGACTCGGCCGTTACATTCATAGCCACCCAGTTGACCCCGTGGTCGTTGTGGTGCTCGTGGGGTCCCGCATTCAGGTCCATGTTGAAGTGCTTCGTTTTGTTTGCAACTTCTCCCAAAGTACAGTTAATAATGATAATCTCTCCAGAATTGAATATTCCAGTGTTGGAGTCGGGAGTGAAGTAAATGTGAGGCTCGGGAAGACCGTACGAGTCTGAAAATCCCACATAATGAAACGTTCAAACAGTCACAACCTGGTTGAGCAATGAGAGTTATTACAGAGGAACTCCTGCTCTCTTTCTTGTCTAACTCTGCTGTTACATAGGCAGAGTACAGGCTGTCTCTCCTTAGTTCGGTCATAATAGCCCACGAGGAGTTCGAAGAAATCTGGAAAACAAGGCGATAACGGTAACTAGAAGCTAGTTACCGTAGTGAATTGTGTGGCTGCCTTTTCGGCTTCCGTGTAATACAGATGGTAGATGGGTTCTCCATTCAAAGGAGAGCCGTCTCTGTTGACAGTCACTGGGTCCCAGGTGATATTGACCCGTTCTCCATAGTTCCAGGCTATGCTTACTCCCTCAGGCTGTCTTGGACGGTCACCTTCACTGTCCTTGTCAGGGAGGGTTGTGAAGGTAATGTTCCAGGAAGGAGGACCGGCCCCGACCTACAAAGTCTCAGTATCTCTGTTTTTGTCAATCTCGCTCTCTCTCTCTCTCTCTCTCTCTCTCTCTCTCTCTCTGTTTTTCGGTCTCTTTTTTTCTGTCCCACTCACTCTGTCTTTCTCTATATATCTCACTGTCTTTGTACTGTATGGCTCTAGGTTGCCCACATACACACACGCACAAACACACACACACACACACACACACACACACACACACACACACACACACACACACACACACACACACACACACACACACACACACACACACACACACACACACGCACACACTTTGTCTCTCTCTTACTCTGTCTACATTTTTCTATCTCACTATGTCTCTATGCATATCGTTCTCTATTAACATATCTTTTGGACTCTCTCTTCTCTCTTTCTCTCTCCTCTGTCTTCACGCTACCTCATTGAATCCAACGACCCTTGCGGAATAGGTAGTAAGAGGACTAAGTCCATCCAACTTCAGTACGTCCACGGTCGTATTAGATGAAGAAACAACTGTTCCATTCTTGAAAAGTTCCACCATGAAAGTGACGACATCGTAGTCCAATTCCTCCCACGAAAGGGTAGCAGAAGTCGAGTGAATCAAGGAAACCCGGACATTCTTTGGCGCCCTGGGCAGAGTTCCACTTCTAGCGGCGAAACAAGTGAAAAGAGTCGCAGTGTCATCCAGACAGTTGTCGGGGACCTTAAAAAGTAATATAAAGTTGTATTGCAAATGTCAACCTGGAATGGATGTCTGCATCCGGTGAGACATCGTGCTGGGACATTTTCCTGTTCACAGCACCTGGAGTGGTCTTGTCCTTGAGAAGCACACTGAACCCATCGGTTTAAGTCACCTAAATTCTTCTTTAACTAATTATGAAGAAAAACTAACTTTTGCATGTCTCTGGCAGTTTAGTTGCATTGAAGAAACAATGTTGCATGCACTCCTTTGTTACTCCCTGGGCCTTACAACACTCTTGGAAGTCTCCATCCGAGTTCCAGCCGTCTAACTGACAGCATTGCGGCTCCTGTCCTTCTTCAATACAACGGAAGCCAGAAGGACAAGGATTGAGGGCGGAACAGACAAAAGGACGTCCTTCTGAGAGGATGAGAGGCTCTCCAACGGGACAGATTGAGTAGACGAAGGGCTTTGTGGTGAAGAGAATGGCTGTGGAAGGGAGCGAGGCACCGTCGGCCGAGTTGGACTGCACCGACACAGAGTACTGACTATCGGGCTCCAGACCCAGCTCAGTGTGAGGAGAGACAGCGTTGTGCACCTGGAAACATAGAAATTGCCAGTTCCCCTCGCTGTGCACACAAAGCTTCGCATTAAAAGCAATTCAGTTTTAATGGGCTTTAGATCTGGGTCCCGCCGCGACGAGCGGTGATCTGGTTACTCGCTGAATTTGAAAATATTCTCAGCAAAAATTTCTCTTATTATGCCTTCAAGATTATTTGCCATAAACTCTAAACATGCTTTCAGGTAGCCAAGTGTAAATTCAGACACACCTACCTGTTTAACCGGCGCTCCATGCTCGGTTTTTCTTATAAATAGAGTGTAAGTTTGCACGAGATGGGCGTTTGTAGCAGGCTCCGCCCACCGAATTTCAGCCGTCGACTCAGAAATATCATGCACAGTCACATTGACAGGAGATGAGGGATGAGACTCTGAAATCGTTACGGTACAAACGTAGTTCTGTATAAAACTACCGTAACCCTCTCGGATGCACTGGTAGATGGCATTGATGTCCAGATTGAGGCAGAGAACAGAGTGAACTCCGAGGGGTTCTGTGCTTCCGGCGCAGATCGGAAGACAGTCCGCCTGGACATTCTTCCTCCTGCAGCACTCCGTGTGGTTCCTTTGGTCTGCGATGCAAGGGGCCACCTTGGGCCATTCGTTGCGACAAGAGGTGGAGATGCTGATGGTCTCCATTGAAGAAGGAGTGACGTTCGCCCGACACATCTTCTGAGCACACGTGTCCTGCACTCCGTTCGTTTTGCAGCACTCTGGAAAACAACCTGAACTGCGTGTAAAAATCTATGCTTTAACTTTCTTTTATAATTTTAGGTTCCTAGAGTGTTTTAGGGGTGATAGGACATAAAACATCGGACTTTTCAGCTTTTAGAAGCAATGTTTCTGTTTTGATCTATTAATATAGGCTTATAGGAGTCAAATCAATATACTATATTCAAAAAATGCAAGATTTGTATGTTGTCCTTGGGCGGGCAGAGATCGTATTGGGGGGGATGTGTGTCTTTTCTGTTAGCATTTGCAGCCAAACGCCGTATTACGTAAGTACCACATGCACCTCCAGTCCACCTATGGTTGCCCCGACCGCAGAGAAAATGGCATTCGAAGAAAAAGTTCGTTGTAACTTTACAGGAATAATTTCAATGCGCAGTGTATTCCAATTTCTGTGATCGGCTGCCTCACAAAAACACTTCTGTACGAAAAACGAGGGGATTTCTTATCATATTTCGAAGTTTTAAAGCCAATGAAACGTTGTTTAAAAAAACTTCCGTAACTATAGTGCCCACCAATCCTACTTCGGCGATTCTTAAAAATGAGTGAGATTATTGTGATGTTGTTATTCAGATTACCCGTTTTTACCTCAAAATATTCAGCTACAAAAGGGGCGTGACCCATTTTCAGCCGAAGTAGGAATGGCGAGGGGTATAGATGTTGCCAGTCAAAAATCAAATGCCTATTAAGCAACGTGACAAGCAACTTGAATTTGAATATTCCACTTCAACACCGCAGAACTGGAACATTGCCAAGTTACACTGCCATTTAACACATTTTTGAGGAAAGACATGCTGGAAGAGAGTGTAAATGGCATTCAGATTCGAAACAGATGGTTGTTCAAACACTTTTTCTCATAATGGCCTTGCTCACCCATAGAATTTGGTTGTGTTCCGTTATTCTTAACCACGTGTACATTGGTCGAAGCGAGAGCTCTGACGCTGGGAACGCTGGATCCGAAAGAGTTCCTCGCAGTGACCACAACCACATATCGCGTGGCCGCCCGGAGGTCCTTCAGAGTGTAGCAAGTGCCCGTAGTGTTGACGTGTTGGAAGGAAAACTCCCTCACAGCCGTGGTATTCGTCTCAGAGTCTCTCGTAATGACCACGATTGAACCACTCCTCTTTCTCCTCCTTACACTGAGGTGTCTGTTCAATTCCGCAGACACAAGAGGCACGTCCTGATAAAAAGTATAATTGGAATATTTTGTATTTCTACCTCTTCTTGGTCTTCTGAAACACTGCGTTTGTCTATGCTGTGACGTGTCTCTCCCTCGTCGTAGTCGCTGTCTTCGAGGTCAGCCACGTCCGAGTAATCGCCCGTTAAGAGTGGAATACCCCTAAAATACATTTTAAGAAAATAAATGTTTTAAAAATTTAAATAATTCTATAGGTAAAAATGGTATTTTGTCATCTCATAAAGAAAAATTTTACCAAATTAGGTCTGTATTAAAGTTATGACATTTTCCGTCAAACGCTATTGCATTACGACTCTTTGGAGAAAGTTAATTGTGTTCTAGTAGGCAAAACTGCGTGAAAGGGAAAATGTTTGTTTCGTTCTATGCCAAGAAATATCTCACTCTTTCATTTTAATGTTATTTTATTTGTGGCTATGAGGGTGCAAATTACGTAAGCGAACCTTTTAAACCGCTACTTTAACTACCTTTTTCGGCCGATTCGGCGGCTAACATTGCGAATATCTATTACCACGTATTCTTAAGCAACAACACCAAAACTTTGGCACGATACTCTGACAATAACTATCGTTCTTTCGACTATTCCAAGCGCTAGGACTACTTTCTAGCATAAAAATTCAGAGTGACGCACATTTCTCCGCCGAAGAGAGGAAAGTTTGGAATTTCCTTGTAGGAGACGGTGTACGACGTGACAGGGTACTTGGCATTGGACTCGTGAACGGGCGGAGGTTGCCAACAGACGGACAGCTTGTCGTGGTCGACTGCATTCACTTGGAGAGACTCCGGAGGATCGGGGTAGGGCACTGAAAGGGGTTCGAATGTTAAGAGAAGGAGGAGGAAACATAGGGAAAGGGGGACAACTCTTCATTCATGCACTACGGACGAAGGACTTGCACTGATTCAACAACTGAAGACACAGGAACTGAGGACAGCGGACGCAAGTGTTCCACGGGGGGATGGAGCAACGTACGGTAAGCGCGGTTGTAGCACTCGAAGATCTCCGGAAGGTAGTAGAGACACAGCCGGTGCGAACGACGAAGCATCTGAACGACTCTTTCTTAGCCAAACTCTTTTGTAACCTTTTTTGTCTTGGCTCAACTGTAAGGATTTTTCTGCAGCGCATGGTTCACAACTAACGGATACTCCGGCGATAGTGAACTTTTGGCCGTGGGTCCGCCACGAAAACTGTGTATGTGTGTGTGTGTGTGTGTGTGTGTGTGTATGTGTATGCATGTGTATGTGTCAGCTGTATATTTCTTGGCTGAGACGTTTCAGTTTGAATGTTTAGGTAAACTTAAATGTGTGCCACTTCTGAAAGTTCATTCCGACCTTGTCCTTTTGTCTTTGCAATGTTTTCGCACATGATCATTCGAACGGTAATCGTCTCAATGTCAGTTTCCGTGGGCGAGAAAAAGAGAACGCTTGAGAAAACCCGGAAGCGGTAAAACAGTTCGCCATAGCTTGGCACATTACTTTTGGCAACTTCCGGCTATATTGATAAAATGAAAAGCGGGTAATACCATATACTCGTCGCCCAGCGAGCTTTCGTAGCCGGTAGCGGGAAACAAGCGGCTTTTTGTCTGCGTCTCCGCGACTTGCACACTATTTCACGCGTTAGATGTGCAGGTCATCGAAACTTTAGGAAAGGTCCGTGGGCGAGGAGTATATAGTACTTTCGCAAAGTGTTTTGTTATCTTGCTTCTTACCTGGAAGTCTCCTGAGCAAAAGTCGTAGCAGAATGAAGGCACCAGTTGAGTTTTGCAGCAGTGTATGTGGTTTCTCGTGTTGTTCTGGGTGGCACAAGTCAGGAAATTCTTGTAATCATCGGTTTTGCAGCTGAAATTTCCGAATTATAATGTTTTGTTTTCTTTATACCTCGTGGGGTCAAAGTGATGCTCTCCCATTTCAGAAGGTTTGCACATTGCGCGACAAAGGGGGGAAATTCCCTTTTCCTGGCAGCATTCGGAGTAGTCGTAGGAGATGTTTTCGTGGAATCCTCCGCGGAGACCAGATTCTGAGAAAGAAAAAGAAATATGGGAGTGAAGGAAAAGCAAAACACACACACACACACACACACACACACACACACACACACACACACACACACACACACACACACACACACACACACACACACACACACACACACACACACACACACACACACACACACACACACACACACACACACACACACACACACACACACACACACACACACACACACACACACACACACACACACACACACACACACACACACCTACGCAAACACAGAATATAGAACTTACCCAAAACCTCCACTTGGAATTCCAAAAGTTCCGATTGGTTGGCAATTTGACATCTATATCTTCCAGAATCCTCAAAAGTGAGATTCTTGAGAACGAGGGTAAAGTCCTCCTTTGCACAGGCGCAGCACTGGTTGTCCACACAGGCTTGGCCCTTGCCGCATGGCTGAGAATCGGAACATTGGCCGGAACAACCTAGATAAAACTTAACACAAAATAGTGATTACCTTGCCTTTTTCAAAGTCGATATCGATTTTGTGTTGTAGTTTGTAGGCCCCGCCTTCGGAAGCGGATGAATTGACCAGACGAGTGCCGTTGAACAGCAAAAGATCGTCCTTGTACCAGTGGACATTAGGGGAACAAGTGTTGAGAACACACTGCAGTTGGGTGGCGAAGCCCTGGATTACTGTAAGGTAACCCTCATCATCAGTGGTCAGATGGAGCTCCTGACAGCCGAGTGGTGCCAGAAGACAGGCGGCTAAAAGAAGCCACCGCATTCTGTCGGGTAAAACCACCTGCAACAAAAGATTGTTAGAGAGATGGAGAAAGAGGGGAGAAAGAGATAGACCCATTTAGATAAACTGGCTCTGAGTGTGCATAGAGAGGAAGTAGAAGTTACGAACGAAGACGGGCAAACTCTGGAATCGGGTCCGTAAAGCAATCCATCGCGCGCTGCAATGTGTCCTCTGTAGTATAGTGGTGAGTATCCGCGTCTGTCACATGCGAGACCCGGGTTCAATTCCCGGCCGGGGAGAATTTTCGCTTTTTCGGTTTTCTGATTAGAAACCATTTTTCTTTTTTCTCTCGAATAATTTTGAGAAAACTAGGCTTTCAGAGCAGACATTAGTGAATTAGACGGAAATTAGCCCTGAAGGACGCAGCTTCGAGTGGCTTGACCCCGATTTAGACGCTTCTAATGCAGTAAAATCGCACAAAAACTCGTTTTTTCTTTGCCTAACGTCCGAAAATTCATAACATGCGATGTAATAATGTCCGTCCGCGGCCAAAGGACAGCCGACCGCCCTAGTCGTTTCTCTTCTTCGAGAAAAAGTCAGAAATCGAGTGTTCAACCGGCCGAAAATGGTGGAAACTCGAGGGAACTGGTCTGGTACGAACATAACAACAAGGAGAGACTATCGAGTGGTTCGGGAGAAAAAAAGAGATAAAAAGAAGGAAACGGCGCAGTTTCGGTAGTACTGCTGGCAGACGGCTGGTCGAAGAAGGGGCGGGGCCAGGTTTAAAGTTGGAAAAGAACAGGTTGATACTTTAGAATGGAAATCGATCTAGACAACGATCGATAATTGATTGATGGGTAGGGATGTGGCAAACGCTGGTTCAGGCAGACTAAGGCCGCTCTCAGGGACGGGGAGGCCGCTTCTGGCAGCTTCTGCGAAGAGAAGGATGCTTCAGAGACAGTAAGACGCCGCTGTGGCTTATGCCGTTTCAGGCAGGTTGCGCCCGCTCAAAAAGGCTGTGGCGCCTTTTCTGAAGCATAAGGCTGATTCAAGAATTCAAGGTGGCATTTCATGCAGTTTCAGCAAGTGTAGGGTCATTTGGAGAAGCTAAGGATTTTTCGGAAAGGCTAAGACCGCTTCAGGAAGGCGAAAGTCGATTTATGAAGGTGTAAGTAACTTTACTGAGAACAAGAAAGCTTCAGAGAAATTCACAAGGCTTCCGGTAGACTAAGTATGTTTCAGGAATCGAGGGTCACTAAAAAGAGGCTACTGCCGCTTGGAGGAGGCTACAGCTGCTTCAGGAAGGCTAGGCCGTTTCAGGAAGGTTCAAATTGCTTCAGGGAGCCGTAACGCGCTAAAGCCTGCCTATGGTCGCTTCAAGGAAGCTAAGGTCGCTTCAGGGAGGATAAGACCACTTCAGTAAGATTCAAATAACTTTAGGGAGCCTAAGGGCGCTTCAGAAAGGTTAAGGCCGCTTTAGGCAGCATAAGACTTCTGCGAGGCTTCAGAAACAGTTATTTAATGTGGTTTCAGGCAGGCTGCATTCGCTCAAAATGGCTGTGGTGCTTCAGCTGATCAAGAAGGCACTTTAGGCCATATCAATCAAAGATAGGGTCATTTCAGGCAGGCTAAGGCCGCTTCAGGGAAGCAAAAGCAGCTTAAAGAATAGGTGAATTCGAGAAGCTACAGAGGCACTTGAAATTTCCAAACATAATGATTGTCCTGAGAGAAAATGAAAGTGTTCGAAAGCACAAAAACAGCCTTGAAACCAAAACATTTTAAGGATCAATCGGGGCGTTTGAGGAATAAAGTGCTCGGTTGCACATGATGTTGTTTGTGAGAGTGGTAAATAGAATTCATCGGCCGTCAACTGACTTCATCGTAGGGAAAAACACGACCGGTCGGGCGATGAGACGAGAAGAAACAGTTGTGGGAGGCGTGTTACGGAAAGAACGGGGGGCTGATTGCGAGGGCCGCTTCCGGCAGCAATAGGCCTTCCTTCGTTAAGCGGTAAAGAGAAGGCATCAGAGAGTCGTTAAACAGCGGTCACTGGCATCGTAATTAGCATGCGAAAGAGGAAGAGATTCATTGGGATTCATGGCCTCTGCGAGGAAGGAGGGGAGACACGTTTACGAGAAATCTAGGGGTTGGGGAGTGAGAAAAGAGAGACTTTGTATCAGAGAGACTCGTGCCGATCGTTTCTCAATAGTAAACAGAATCTTTGTCAACAAGGGTGCAGAATTCAGGATAAACGCCCAAAATAAAGGTGGAAAAGCGAAAGAATGTTCACAAAAAGCTATCCTTATGATCCCAATATACATTTGGTAGTTTCTGTCTGTTGGTTAGCAGCGCAGCGTATTAGGCAAAGTAAGCCATTTCTAGAGAGGAGAAAGGGCGGTGGGGTGGGAAGCGAGGGGAGGGTACCAATGGCGGCGGGAAGCGCTCTGGCGCGTAGAGTACCCGACCCGAGCGTTCACGCAATAATCTACGTAAGGCCGCGAAGCGGCCCTTATGCGGCCGAAGGCCGTTTCACTTTTAGGTCGCGAAGCGACCCTGAGGTGGCCGAAGGCCGCCGAATCCAGAAGACGAAGACCCGCGAAGCGGGGCTTTGGCTTCTGGTATAGCACAATTTCAAGTAGGACGATTGAAATAGAAAAAAAAGAGATCACACGAGATTTAACGATTTGGGTGGAAACGATTGTAAACAAAAGTGTAAGAAAAAAACAGCTAAACGAATTTATGGCACTTTGTTCTAATGGCGGAAAGTTTTAAACTTGGAATGACCAATAAAACTGGAAAGCATTTCGTTGGGGCCTTGTATTAAAAAAACAGCTGGGCCTTTTATTCCAAAATGGATCGCTGAATAGAAAAGATAGAAATGTTTTATTTTCTTTTGAAAATCAAATCGAAAAGTAACATAAAGAAATGTGATGAAGGGAATTGAAGCTTCCGGCGAAGAATGAAAACAGCCAAAAACTGTGATACTGAACCAAACAAAGGGTTCAAAATTGTTGACTTTGGGTGCTCATGATAACACTGATTGCCAAAAACACCTGTCGAAAGACGGGCTGAAAAGAGAAAATAAAATAAACAGAGAGAGAGAGAGAGAGAGAGAGAGAGAGAGAGAGAGAAAGAGAAAGAGAGAGAGAGAGAGAGAGAGAGATGGAAAAAAAAATTCACAAGGTGTTTCTTAAAGTACGAGAGTCGATTCGTCAGAATACTAGCTACAAGTTGGGTCCGGAGAAGATTTAAAAGAAAAAATCAATTTACACAATTTTCTATTTAGGATTTCCGAAATGTGCATTTCCTTTTCCTTCTTATAATCTGTCTATTTATAACACAGAAAATAATAAAAACAACATTAATGCCGTAAGAAAAACAAAATGCTTATCGTGAGAAATACATTTTCGACGTCGCAACGTTGAGTCAACACACGCGAGCAAACAAACATTTACAGATCGGAATGTTTTAAAAATAATAGCAAAGGTTGTGAAGGGCAGCGTACAAAAAGTTCAGGAGTATAGAATGCCAGAAACATAGGTTGTACATGAAAAAAGCAAGCTATTGGTAAATTAGTGGGGGTGCAATTAAAGAAGCATTTTCAAGAGACTAGCATTCAAAAGAAATAAGTTGTTTATTTCAGCGTTTTCAAAGTGCAAGTGGGTAACTTTTTGGCCAAAGCCGTTGTACTGCAGGGGTCGAGGAGGCGGAAGTGTGTCCAGTGACAAACAAAGGGCTCTCAGCGCCGGACAGCGGCTTTTCAGCACAGAAACGACTTACTCCGTCGCCAAAAACACTGCTTACAGAGATTGATAACACTATTCAGGCCAAGTCTTGTTTTTAAAAGCAAAAATAGTATTTTAACCTCATTTTGTTATAATAAATGGTATGTTTTTGAACATATAATAATGTGTTGGGCCGCAAAATGGAGAAGAATTGTACTCTTGAAAAATTTCCCTTTTCAGAAATTTGAGGAATTTCGAGTGTCGTGGGTGTATGATTTGGAGTAAAGGAGGGATTAGCATGTTTTATGGGCGGAATGGCAAAGAGGACAGGGACATGGCGGTTCGGAGTTCGATCAGATAGCGAGGTCGGCGGCGATCGCAAGGGTCACCGGAATCGATGGGCGGCCAAGGACGCGCGAAGGAACTGAGAATTCGAACGACGAACTGGAGGAGCTGGGAGCTGGGAGAGAGATAAGGAGGGATAGGGAGAGAGAGAAAGAGAGAGAGAGAGAGAGAGAGAGAGAGAGGAGAGAGAGAGAGAGAGAGGGTGAGAGATGCAGTGTAGGAGAAATAATAGCAAATTCTCGAAGCAGCCAAGCAGGGGATGTAATCATTGGGTGTAGCAGCCCAAAACCTCTCAAAGCAGCTTTGGCGTACTTAATCGTTTAATAACTGTAATGGATCTCAGACCAAAAGAAAAAATAGAAACAGTGAACGGGTCAAAAAATAGAGATCTGGAGAATTCCCACTGCATATGTTGGAAGAAAACAAAAAAGAGATGAGCGGTAGTCAGGGAAACGAAGGAGGTCTTGTCACGAAAACAAGTGTGACGTCTATTTTTGGACGTCGTTTGGCGCCGTTCGGAGGAAATGACGGAAGTGGAAGGGAATAAATGCAACGGTGGAAGTTTAAAATATACGGAGGAAGAGACAATTTCATGTATTTCTTATTTATTTCAAAACAAAATCAAATAGAAAAATAGTAAAAACACGCTAAACAACTTATTAAAATGAAAAGTTCTTTATTTCTTCAAGAAAACTGTCAGCAGTGATCTTTTATTTAAGAACAATGCATGAATCATCGTATATTTGTCAGCAAACATCTGCATCTCGTAAAAAGAGGCGAACGCGATAAAAATCGCAGCGGGTGTGAAAAAGAGCGTGGCAATTAGCAGCAGATGGCGGTCGGAGGGGTTCCTGGCCCGGTGCCAAATTAGGCAACGAGAGGACGGCGCTAAAAGTCGATAGGGCTGGGGAGGAACATAAACAGGAGAGGGAGACATAGGGAGGGAGACCAAGAGGAGAGGGAGACCTGGAGGAGAGGAAGGAGAGCCTCCCGGAGGGTCTCCGAAGGGACACTCGGATCAATCGGACACCTGGCCAACGACCAGGGGCAAAACAGGCAGCCGCCTCGCCGAAAACACGCCTATCCGGGGAAAATTGATGGGAAAATGAGGTTATTTAAGGAATTGTTTAGCCAACAATTATTTAGGAATACTACATTTTCGATCTTCCATGCACTTGCACTTTTCCCATTTCCGAAGCGGAATATGATTGGTTTCCAAACGAAAAACTGCCTTTTTCACGCCTAGGGCCAGATCTGAAATTTGCTTTACCTTTTCCCATATCATTCATTATTTCTTCTGCAGGCCTGGTTACGAACAGCCCGGGTAGGTCATCGCTGCGAGACCCAATAGAAAGAAGCAAACATGAACATTCTTCGAGTGCTTTAGGTTTCGAGATAACTTGAAGAAAATCTTCTCGTCTGTAACTAACCCACATGGAAAATTGTGCCCAAATAGAAACTTGATTAAACTGATTTAACTGTGATTTCCACCCCTCCCCCCAAAAACATTTTTGACGGTGTCATGTGATTCAGGACACGAAGAATGAAATAAATGATGACGTGTGAAATTAGAAACAAGCAAAACGTAAAAACTAAAACTGCAAGGCTGGGCTTAAGGGGGTTAAGTTTCTTTCTGATTGTGAGAGAAGCAGGCTCTATTCTGTCTTACCCGTCCGAAGCAGTTTTACCCGTTCGACATTTGATATACCCGTCCCAACCCGATATACCCGTCCCTATACGATATACCCGTCCCAATACGTTATACCCGTCCGAAGATTTTTCATATGCAAACTTTTTTAACTGGGGATCGGCGAGTGTTACCCAACGCACTTGATATGTCTTACCTTACTGTTAGTCTTACCCGTCCCAACGATATAGGTATGGAATCAATTGCGGACGACTACTCGAAAAGGTTACTTGCTTACTTCGCAAGAAAAGGTTTAGGTTACTTGCCAAGTATCAGTTAATAAAAAACTCGAACGACATAAACTCACACTCAGAATATCGATTCACAGTGGATTGCTTTGAAAGGGTCCATGAAAAATATGGTGTTCGGAAAGGGCTCATGGATTGTTATCTGTAAAGATACCTTTTCCGGCGTGCTTGCAAGCTTCAGAAAAAATGCCGAGTCTTTTCTACCATACTTAGCACAATTTCTCGTGAATACTAGTTTTGATGTGACTTACGAGTGTTTGATTATTAGGAATTTATAAATGAACTTTGTAGTCCCATTTCCTTTGGGTTATATATGTTGGCACTTAGATTTTTCGGACGGGTATTTCGGATAGGGACGGGTATTTCTGATTGGGACGGGTATTTCTGATTGGGACGGGCATATCGGATTGGGACGGGCGGATCCAATGGGACGGGTAAGACAGAATAGAGCCGAGAAGCATGCTGTGAAGAGAACATGCAATCTTTTTGTGCTTCGTATCTAACCGAAAATGTTGAAATGAAGAATTTTAGACATTGGGTCCCGCCGCGATTCCTCGTGGTTTAGCAGGACGCGTAAAAGAGACAATAAGAAAGGCAGCAAAGACAGCACTGGCACTTTTCATGTGCTCTAGAAAAATACGGAAACCACACATTCTTTTCGTTCGATGGTTAGAAACCTTCCCACGTTTTAACTAAGTCGATTCAAAAACTCTTTTGCATGTAACCGGGTTAAACAAAGTATGAAATCAAACTGAACGAAAAAATCACCGAGTGAAATGTTCATATTGTTCATAATCATCCGTCTACATCTCCCAGTCGTAGGGGAATTCCTGAGCCTCCGTACTCTCGAGCGCCCTCTTCAAAGCATCGTAGACGGCCGGGTAGTCGGGCGCATCGAAGAACTTTCCCTTGTCGAGTATCGGCAGAATCTCCAGATACTCCCTCGGACATCCGCCGAACAGACAGCGGTAACGCTCCGTCTTACAGTCCTTCTTGAACTTTCCCACATCAGCCGACTCCTGAATTTTCGAATGTCTCAAGTAAGAAAGTGAGACTTACGGTGAGGTTGCGCCAGGGCAGACGGCCACAAGTGATCTCCACCAACATGTACATCCAACTCTCGATGTCATCCTTACGACACTGCTCACGCATAATGTGACAGGCGATGGGGGCGTACTTTACGGTTCCACGGAAACCCACACGGGCCCTTCAAGGTGGTTTTTGAAAGAGAGACACAGAGACACAGAGACACAGAGACACAGAGACACAGAGACACAGAGACACAGAGACACAGAGACACAGAGACACAGAGACACAGAGACACAGAGACACAGAGAAAGAAGTGGCCGAATACCTGGGATTCCTAAGGGTTCCGTCGTCCTTGATGAACTTCCTGGCCATTCCAAAGTCCAACATGTAGACCTTCCTCAGCTCATTCATACACTTGCGTCCAATCGTGTAGTTGCCCGGTTTGATGTCTCTGTGCAGAATTCCCACATTGTGGAGATCCTCGACGGCCTCCAGACACTGTCTCCCAACCGAAATGGCCGTTCCCATGGAGAACTTCTTCAGCGGTGCGGCCACTCTCAGGTCCTGCAGACTCTGTCCAACCAACGTCATCACCACGTAGTGGAACTTTCCCTTTTGATTTCCCTTGTCCATGAGAGCCAGGAAGTGACGGGCTGTACAAACCATGATCTCTCACTTCTTTTGATCTACCTTCGAACTTGGTCTTGGAGAGTTCCATGAGCACGTAGACCTCCATCTTGAGCAGTCCGTAGGGGTCCGTCTCACTCTCCACCTTCAGCGCGTACTCCTCAGCCTTTTCATTCTTACACAAATAGACGGCACCGAATCCTCCCTCGCCCAGCTTCTTCATAATCTCCCAGTTGTTCACTTTTTCACCAGCTGAAGGTTGAAAGAGAATGAAAGAAAAAGGGGAAACCTACGTTTAAGTTGAATCAATTCTCCCATTCTAGACAGACAGCCGATGCGGAGGTGCGACAAATGGCAAATGACCAAAAGCCTCCCAGAGAGGCGGAGGTGGCGCTGCGTTACTCAACCTAACGCAGCGTATTGCTAAGTTTCCAAAGAGGGAAACTCCTTTCATAACAAACGTCTATTTGTGTGTTTCCAACGTGGTCTTTTGCTGCCTGCGTGAGTTTCAAGAGAGTCGTGCTTGTTCTGCTTGCGGTCTTTGTCTCGCCGCGGTTTCTTCCAGCTTCTGCCTTTCCCCCGGTCAACAACATTCATCAGCCACAGGTCGATCGACTGTTTATTCTCGAGTTTCAACGGTTTCTCGGACGAATTGCCGGAACCTCCGGTCTTCTTGAACCCCTCTCCCCATGTCTCATTGCTTATGAGTAAACAGGCGACTGCCATGTGCGATGGCTCAGATTAGGACCAGTCGCGGCAGCTTATGCCCATTCCACAGCCGCTTCCTCTGATTTCAACTGACCGGTCTCTTACATTCCCCTCGACGGCCTAAGAGGCTTTTTGACCACTGCATTCCCGCTGCGTCCCATCGCAACATTGTGAACCACAGCAAGAGCCACAATGAGAGCCACAGCGGGAACCACAGCGGCAAAGTACTACTACCCGAAAATGGTATATACTTCTGTTGATTATCGATCCAATCACTCTGTTTACCATAACTGTCGCCGCCATTTCTTTTGTTGTTCACCAGAAAGATCAGGAACACTCTCTATTCTTTGTGACTTGAAATTTTGAGTTTTGCGATCGAAACTCCGCTTGAGACATGGAGAGAGATAGAGTGAGAGAAACGCATATAATTATAGAAAGTTTGATATGTCTCGTTTTGCGTAATTTGTCTTACATCCAGCTAAAAATGTTCTGTAAAAGACGATATATATTAAGAAATACAATGTCACGTTCATAAATAGAAGAAAACATGTTTACCGCCGTGTGTGGCCAAACTTGTCATCCCACCCAGTCTGGGCGTCATTGTCGTCATAATCGGAACATTTGTCATTTTCCATTGTCGTGACGTATCGCCCACACAAAACACACGAATTTCCCATCCCACAAAATTCCAAAGAGCTTCTTTCTTTGTTAAAATCTTTCATTGTCAAACGAAATCTACAATCGTCTGTGATAGTTGTCCCTACACTGGTTCCACAGAAGCCCACCTTCACGTTTTCATGCAGACTTTCCATGCGAGCAAGTCAATTTTGAAAACACACTATGATATTCGTATCCATATTTCCCCTAGAAACAGCTTCTTGTGGCATGGTCAGAAGATAATCATCTCCTGCAGTAAAAAAGAAATCCGCTTAGCTGCTTTTATATCCATCGCATGCCGTTCTTCCCCTGAAAAAAAGCCTTTGCGAAAAGAGTAACCGTACAATTTTAATACCCTGTGGGGGTAACGTCCGCAGACTTCCTAGTTTTCCCCTGGAAACGAATTAATGAAAAAAGGGTTGTTTATAAGGTAATAGTCAAAAAAGCAAAAGATTCTCCCCGGCCGGGAATTGAACCCGGGTCTCGCATGTGACAGACGCCACTATACTACCGAGGACACATTGTTGCTTGCGGCGGATCACTATATCCTTCAGTGTATTTCAATTTTCTTCAGAACATTGAACTTCCTGTGCATTTCAAAAGAAGTATTTTTGTGCTTTTGGGAAACCCAGCATACGTTCCACAACCAATTTTTCATAATTTCTTAAACACTTAACCATGTTCCAACAAAGTTGAAACGTTTCGACCTCCATATTTCAGATTCTTTTTCATACACGGTATTCATCGGCCGTTTCGAAAACCTTTTTCTTCTAAAAATACAGTTGTTCCAGTTTGAACTGTCCCTGAATGTGTTTTCTCCTTTTATGACTAATTCCTCTGCTATCACTCGCTCGTTCTCCGTATTGGTCGGTAGAATGACCCCCGCCCTCGCAGGTAAACCGGCCCTGTGAATCACCTCAACGGTTTCAGCCCTTTTTCTCCCTCCTCCTACCAGTTCCCTCCCTCCCTCCCTCCTCCGTCTCTTTTCCTCCTATTTTTAGTTGATTACCGCCTATCCTCAGGCAGTAACATTTACCCTCTCTGTTTGTATTTACTGAGCAACTTTCTCCGAGTGCTACTGTTTGCATATTTTGACGAAAGGTGCTTAAGAGCGATGAAAGCAACGCGGAAAATGTTGGAAAACAGAAACAGCCAAATATTTGCCATTTCCCGGAATTGTGGCGCCTGAGGCGCGCTCGTCTTCGCGTCGAGACCCGAATCGGCGCTCGATCCCGCACGTTCGCAGCTGGAACGCGTTTGGAAGATAGATGGGCTTTCCCAGAACAAACGATTACCAAAGGGAAGATTCATCTCAAACAAGGATGTGCTTCTGCCCCATTCTCGCGTGCTTAAATGAAATGCTGATTGTTGCCGGAAACACTTGCATCTGTATGTTAATGGTCGAACCGGTTCGAGTCGAAACAACGCGTGTCCCAGAACGAAAAACGTTTTCAGACGCGCACCAACAACGGGAGGTCACGTCTTGTTTCGCTCTTTTCACGTAGTACACAACGGAACTTTGCGGTTTCGAGGGACACGAAACATGTGACTTTTAAAGAAAGATTTTGGATGCTACCACAATCTTCAAATCGTGGTGGCGCGTTCATTACATGGCTTTGGGCTTTAGGGTGTTTTGACATCTTTTGTTAGCCTTAGTCTCACTCAGTTCTCTCTCTCTCTCTCTCTCTCTCTCTCTCTCTCTCTCTTTGTCTCTCTGTCTCTCTCTCTCTTTCTCTGTCTCTCTCTCTCTCTTTGCCTCTCTGTCTCTCTCGCATGCAATCACCCTCATTCTTGCTCTGGTCATTTCTCTCTCTTTCACTATCAAACTCAGCGTATCTGTAAGTATGTCCCTGTCTCTTAGTTCCCCCTCTCAAACCCAGATATTTTCTAGCTTCTTGAAAACATGATAGATTTGTTGCCATTTTGAGTGTAGTGATGTTTGTAATGTCCTTGACATCACTAAATTTGGACACGAGTCGTTGGGATCGAAAGTGCGCGAAGGGAAGCGTTTACTGCTGCCACAGTCGTTCGGTCACGGCCCAATCGAGGCACTTTCCTTGTTGAAAGACTGCAATAGAGTCAATTTAATTAGAAAATTTTGAAAGGTCATCCGATGCCACCGCAAATCTCTCTCTCTCTCTCTCTCTCTGTGTTTGTGTGTGTGTGTGTGTGTGTGTGTGTGTGTGTGAGAGAGAGAGAGAGAAAGAGAGAGAAATGAACGAACATAGGGTTACGCTGACGCTACACAGAGAGAGGGAGAGACAGACAGAGAGAGAGACAGAGAGAGAGAGAGAGAGAGAGAGAGAGAAAGAGGATAGAGAGAGAGATACTCCTTGTTACCTATGACTGTGTGGCAGTTGTATTTCTTGGAGTGTATGTTTCGAGGTTTCCCGCGTGCGACCGGTTGCCCTCTCCTCCGACCCTCGTCCCAAACACTCTCCAATCCCGGAACCACGGATCCCCGTCGATCCTTCGGCCGCCGTCTCAGTGGCTGTTTGTCCTCCTTCTTCTTGTCATAATGTTCGATGCGCGCCTGTTCAAATTTGCCCAGGGCGCGAAAATCGCCGGAAAAAAAAAGAAAAGGCGGCTGTGGGGGCAGAGGGCGCCCGAGGCAATTCTCCCGATAACTGGCCCAGGTGTAACTGGTCTCGAAGGGAAGAAAGAGACACGGAGTCCAACGAAAGACCACTCATTAGCATACTATACTATACAACTTTTTCAAAATAGTGACGGTCAGTGTGAGATAATGCTCAAAACTCAAAACCCCTTAATTCAGCATGCAAAGCTGAATTGATCAAGGTTGATCGCTGTGCGACCCATTGCAAAAAAACTTTCACCTTAAAGCAACTCATGACTTATTCATCATAGGTTTCTCGTAATTGTTCCCTCTCGATTTTTTGGTGTTATTTTTGTATTTTCCTGTTCTGTTTATTGATCCAAGTTTTCAGTGATGGTTACTTTACAGTAACAAGAATTGGCCACACCCAAATGAACCTTGGAATTCAATTGTCACGATTTTCCCCCAAAGAATTTCAACTAAGTCATGTGATTTTACTTTTTTTCTGTGCCACACCTTTGACTAGCGATTTCGTTAACCAATTCATCCGTTGTTGGTTACATTCAGATGAACTAATCTCATTTCTGTTGAATTTTAGTCATCTAAGCGTTGAATTTGCTATGTGTGGTCTTACTTTTTATGTTTTGCTTGTTTCTGTGGCTGAGACAGTAATGTGTCATCTTTTATTTCGTTCTTCGTCATCTGTCTCACATGACGCCGTCGAAAAAGGTTTTAGAAAGGCATTCATTAGGAATGTGCCGTCACCAGACAGTCATTCAGATCTATACCATTTTCGTCTTCTCAGATCTCCCAACCTCTCTCATTCACTCACTTAAATCTAACTCATTTCCTCTTTCTCTCTTTCTCTCTCACTTACTCACTGTCTCCTTCTCTCATTCTCTCACTCTCTTTCTTCCGCCTTTTTCTCTCATTTCAAAAGACTAACTAACTTTTCTATTGATTCCTGCCTTCGTCCTCCAAACTCTCTTTTATCTGCCTGACCGTCGATTGCTCCCCGCATCCCCTACTGCGATAACAACAAACCGCACACAATGCTCTCCTTCTGTTTGATCTTTTTTCTTGTACCGCTAGCTCAACTTCCCTTCCCTCGCACCTTTGCACCCCAACCAGTCAACAAGCGCCTGGGAATGTTACAAAAAAGATGATCGAAAAGACTCCAAATCAGGATCCCATTGTTTTTGTCTCGAGTTTTCTGCCAGACAGAGAACGCTTTCATTGCCCCACGGAAAATGTGAAAGAAATGGAGAGTGGGGAGCGAACCAGCGAGTGTTTCTCTGGGCGGAAACGCTGCCCACTGCGCGAGACGGTGCCCTTGAACCAGTGTTTACGGCCAATGCCAAGCGGTAGAAAAGCTGAGGCGAATGGCTTCCGGGGTCGGTTTTATGGCTATTTGCGCCTACGCGGATTCCTCGGTCACATTCCTCCGTTTCAGAGACATTCAAGGAAAAACACACAAATTCTGGGATATGACTGTTTGGATGACGATGTGAACGGTTTGTACGACGAATTCCTTTTCGGATTTAGTTTAGTGGAAATAGAACGGATCATGTGAAGAGGTTAGACAAAGAAACAAAGAAACATACCGAGCGATAGACAGAGAGAGAGAGACCGAGAGAGAGAGAGAGAGAGAGAGAGAGAGAGAGAGACAGAGAGACAGAGAGACAGAGAGACAGAGAGACAGAGAGACAGAGAGACAGAGAGACAGATACGGAGACAGGGAGACAGAGAGACAGAGAGACAGAGAGACAGAGAAACAGAGAGACAGAGAGACAGAAAGTGAAAAAGATATATAGAGAGACAGAGATAGAAAGAGTTTAGTACTGAGAAAGACATAAAGACAGGTGCCCACACCACACACACACACACACACACACACACACACACACACACACACACACACACACACACACACACGCACACACACACACTAAACACACACACACACACACACACACACACACACACACACACATTCGTTCTTTCTTACTGCTCCCAGACTGCTCCTGAGCCGAGAAAAGGAACTGCGTCGGCGTTTCCCTCGAGAGGCACTCGAGTATGATCCGTGTCCCCGGGTGTTCCCGTTTGCAGACACGAGATGCTCGAGGCGGCGTCAACTTTGTTAGTCTATTGGGTGTGGAGTCAATGAGAGACACTTGCTGCTGGCTCTGGCCTTTGAACAAACCGCTCTCACTTCAACCAGTTCTCGGAACAGTTGCATCTCAACAAACACAGTTAACCATGCGCTTGAGAGATCCGAAAATCAGTTTAAGAAAGATGACAAGAACACTCAAAACCTCAAAACTTTGATTAAACCGTTTGATCGTACACGGAGTGGGTCAGTGTAAAAACTAGTGTTTATGGTCTCTATGTTTCATACTGAGCGATATAAGGCCGCGATGCGGCCACGAAGCGGCCGAAGCCTCTATGCTATTGTCGCGAAACGATCCTACAGCGGCGGAATTCAGAAGGAAAATACACGCGAAACCGAGCTCTGCCTCTGGTTTTGTTTTGTGACATTTCCTCTCAAAATCTTATGAAAGCTTATCAGGGAAAAGTCTTTTGGTCTACCAGTTATCTCATTTGTTTGTTTCATCATTTATCAATTAATCTCATTGTGAACGTGTTGCATGTGATGGTCGTAAATCCATTGAACGATTATTTTCCCGAGGTTTCTTTTCCATCGGGCTTCATTTTGAGGTTCGTTTTCTATAATCCGGCGTTGAAGTTTTTTGAACATTGGGTCCCACCGCAATGATCTACGAGATCTACCGGCTAAAGTGCACTAAGTAATCCTCGATGACCCTTGAAGCACGACGGCGTTTGAGTCATCTCTGTTGGGTCGCAACTGTATTTTCTGTTTTCTCACGTAACCTCGTTATCTCTATTTTCACTATGTTTATAGGCTTCCCCTTTCGACCACTCTGGGACGCCACTACCCTATTCCATTGCTACAGCTTTCACTATTCCTTTACTCTCCGCTGAAACCTCAATGAAACAAAACTGATCACCGCACCGATCGGAGGGTCTTTGACCTGTTTGTGACCCACAGAAGTAAAATAGGTTCGTCAGGGAGGGTAATCTGTTTGATGAGATCCGCGTGTGGCGCCACAGCTATTTGCCTTGTGGCGCCTTGGTCCGGCTCCCCTGGCGCCAAGGGTATTTGCCCCGCCGATCGCGCGCGACCCCTTCTGAAGCTCACGCGTCCCCGCCCACAACGCCCGGTGGCAGACACGCCCCCCGAAAGGAGGACAACAGACCTCTGCCGCCTTCTGGACACCTCTGCTGACACATAAGTGGCAGGAAGGAGGAGCAGGAGGCAGGGGAGGGACTCTTGGGGAAGACCTCTCACTCGTCTTGCGTTGGGGAATACCCCCTCCTACATTTTCTTTCCCTTCAACGCATGTTATCAGCGACACTCATACTGAGTTGGGCACATTTGTTAGCTGCCCCGATTCTCTAATCTCAAATCTCGCCCCCTCAATCTTCTCTGCTTCTACCTCTCTCTCTCTCTTAGCCCTCTCTCTATCTCTCTATATCTCTTTTCATTATTTTTTCATCTCTGTTTCTTCAACCTTTGGCTCTATATCCCTTTCCTTCTTACTCTCACTCTCACTCTTGTCTTTCTCATTTTATGCCTTTCGTCTCCTCTCTTTTCCTCTTTATCTCTTTCACTTTCTCATTCTTGCTTCGAACTCCTTCCCTACATCCCTCTCTCCCCTCTTTCTCTCGCATTTTTGCATTATTCTAGCCAACCAAACTAGTGTGTTGTCAATTCAACAATTTCAACATTTTCGCACTCAACATCTCGAGATTTCCTCCTCTGACTCACTGCCCTGGCCGAACACCAAGTGCCGATGGAACGCCTGCCCGGCTATAAAAACCAATGCGAGAATGCGAATGACGAGCTCATCTCTTGATTGTGCTGACCTCAAAGAAAAGAATGCCCCCTTGGCTGTAAAGGCGCCGATAGAAAAGATAAAAGATGCACTTTCGAAGAGGCACGATTGCCCCCGGAAAACACGACTAATCCTGTTGTTCTCCCTTCTTTATCGGCTGCCTCACCCACTCGTTCACACACACGAAGGGATTACCTCAATATTTGAGGGAGGCCTTAGGAAGCCAAGACGAAAGCGATGCATTTCACAGACAAAGGGGCGGGGTTCCACAGACAGAAATCCAAGACTTTGAGGTCCATTCGTCATTCAACACGGTCATTCCTTTTCGTATCCCCATCTTGTATCCCCTTATTTCGGTCATCGTTTACAATTCTCGACATTCCATGGCCTGGAAAATTGCCAATTTTTGCCAAAAATTATAGCGTTACGAATTAGCATTTTCCCAGAGGAATAATAACTTTTCCTACCTTTCCTGCTCTCATCTCTTTAAATCTCCCTCGTGCCCCCCCCCCTTCCCCCCTTCCTTCGCGACACGCCATCATCTCAACTCAATTGTTTTGCCCGTCGTCTTCTTTCATTATGGATGGGAAATGACAGCATTCACATCATATTTTAGTGGTGCATCAGGCTGACGTTTTCCTCGAATCATTCCTTTTCTTTTGGATTGTCATTTAAAACCGTCTCGCTGGTCAGAAATCGCACAATTTCATTTTGATTTCTGGTTCGATTCCAACAAATATTCGAGAGAGAATTTTGGCTCTGCTCCCCTCTATGGTCTTCTATCTAATCGGATACACGCTTTCATTGCACGAGAATCGTTTCTCAACCAATAATTATGCAAAACACTTTCTAAAATGGCTGTTAACCCAATGTTGCCGCTGTCATGTCACGGTCTTTACCAACGGATAACTCTGCGTTAAAGCATTTTCAGCACTGGGGCCCGCACCGATCGCCCGTGATCTACCAGGGGTCGGAAGTAAGCATAACAGAAAAATAATTTCCTAAACTTTCCCAACGGGGAAATTTGAAAAGGAAACCAAATGAGGGAATTTCCAAGAAACCCCCATGTTCTAAATCACGCCAGTTCCTCTTTGGCCTCCCATCCCTCCCTTAATCACCCCTTTGTCTCCCAATCCAGAGCCTGCCACTCTCCAGAATTCCGTGCATTCCGGCACGTGTCCTCCCAACAATTCCCTTATCTGCGGCCTTTGTCCCGCCGCCTTCCGCTGTAATGACCATCTCGCGCCCTCCGGCAAGGTCGCGTCCTTTCACCCCATTGTCTCTGCTATTTTCCCAGTTGCGGTTGCTTTCACTCCTTCCTTATGCGCTCCTTTTGTCTCTCACTCTTCCCTCTTTCAGATGTTGCTGTGGTGGGCTGTGGCCGCTGTGGCGACGGCCAGTGCCTCCTTGTCCGGCCCCAACTACGTGCCTTTGGGATCCAATCCCACCCTCTATACTCCGGGATTCGAACCCATCTGGCACCTCGACCAGGCCACCTTCGCTGACACCGTCCTCAACCAGGACCACGCCTACGTAGTCGAGTTCTACGCTGATTGGTGAGTAGAAAAGAACATTAGGCACACAAAATTCAATTTCAAAGTTAACGTCAACAATCAACTCAACTGATTCTAAAATGACGAATTTCAAAGTGAATAGAGCTGTTTTCGCCGCTTAATGATGCCTTCTAACTTGCAGACAATGGCACATGTTTAAAAAGAGGCAGGGTAGAATATAGTCTTTTCGTGAGAGCAACGGTCGAACTCTTGTATTAATGTGTTTGTTTTAACAGCGGAACTGCCGATAATAGAGTTACTGTCAAGTTTCTCAGGGAAAAAATAGCTCAGCGAAATTTGAAGAATTTACAATCGCAAGACACGGAATTATTCTGCAACGTTCCAGTGTTTCAGTGTGGTACATAGAGTTTTGCGTTGTACATAGTACACTCGGCTAATTCGAAGATGGTTGCTTTGTCAATGAGAATACATGTTGTTTTGTTAGAACTTGGACTGCCGTTACATTTCTGTTGTTTATTGGTTTCATTCGAACAAATTAACAAAAATGTAGGGACAACAGATAGAAAAAATAGATAGATTGCAAAAACGAGGGTGCGTTTAACAGAGAATGATTAGTTCGTAAATCGCTTTGTTTCAGGTGCGGCCACTGTCGAGCCTTCGCCCCCTTCTACCGCCAGTTCGCTACTTTGATCAAGGAATGGAGCGGAGTGGTGACCGTAGCTGCCATGAATTGTGCAGATTCGTTCAACGCCCAGGCCTGTAGGGACAACGGAATCACCCACTACCCCATGCTCAAGGTGAGAAAACATTCGCAAGCAAGGAAGGAAGAAGCTTCGAAAGAGGTTGAAAACGGTGTTTTCGGTCTAAAGTGTTAAACACAAACCTATCGTAAGAGCCCTCGGTCTGTGCTCCATCAGCTGATCTTCTGTTGATCCTCGGAAACTACAGTGTGCCACCTTTCGTCACTCTCTTGTTCACAAATCGAGTGTGTTTTGCTGACGTTTCGCCCTGTTTTCGCCTCCACGAAGGGCACGTAAATTCATGGAAATGGGGGCTTATCTATCATAGGAATTGTCTCTGATTCTTCCCTCCCTCCACCTGACGGCCTTATCTCGCCCGTTTATTCTGGTTGCTAAGCACACGTGATCAGAGAGCGCCTCACGTTTCGCGTGATAAATCCGGGCCTCAGCCACTGTGTTTGTGCTCTCACGTGGGGGCTTCTCGGAAGACACCCGTGTCCACGATTAATGTCAACACTCGAATTACAAGCGCGCAAAAACGAGGCGCCGACGGAGAACGCGTGCTCTTTGCAACGTTCCGAGAAAACCAAGCAAGGGGAAATAGAACTCAATGGGGTCAAGAGGAAGCACACACACACACACACACACACACACACACACACACACACTCCTTTTCAGTACTTCCCCCGGTCGGCCCGTGCTGCCAACCAGGCGATGAACATGGACACTCCTCACTCAGCCGAGGGAATGAGGGAAGTGACGATGCGCAACCTGGTCAACGAGTACACGCTCTACCGCTACCCTGACTGGCCCCAGCTGACACACCTTAACGTCGACAGGTAAGAAGACTTTCTCAGCCTCAGGCCGCCTTTTCTCTTGACTATAGCGAATAATCATTACTCCTATTTCAGCCAGACGACCTACGGCCAGTTGTGGCAGGGAGTGGCTGAATCTGCCGACTACATGGCCATCGTGTTCGAAGAGTACGACGGCGTAGGAGCCCAGTTCCTGCTGGACATGTCCTCCCGTTCCGGAGTGGTTGGATCCAAAAGAGCCCTCTCTTCCTCTGCCTTGGTTCAAATGCTCAGGATTCGCGAGTTCCCCACCGTGGCCCTTTTCCGCAGGGATCACCAACAGGCCTTGTACATGAACAGGTAAAACGTAGTACTGAATTGAGTTAATTGACAAGTTTAGATTTGGAAACACCACTTACCCTGACCTGGATAGAGTTATTATGGCTGATTCCAAGGCTGTGTTCAATCAGGCGCCTGCTTGGACCACCACAACCCAGAGGCCTACGACCACGACCACCCAGACTCCTTTGGTCGACTGCCATCAGTTCCCTGATAGGTTGGCTTTGTCTCCGCCTCTTCTGACAACAGAGCTTCAGATGCAAGGAGATGTACTACGTTTCTGAGACCGACATGCTCAAGGCGATGCACATGGCTCTCTACGACGAAGTCATCCGGTCCCCCGGCTACATCCAGGGCGAGAACTTCACTGCCTTGGCCGACTTTGTCACTCTTCTCTCTAACGTAAAACATTTTTAGCTTTCTTTTATACAGATGTTTTCAGCACTTCCCTGTTCTCTCCTTCACAACCGACTCCAGGAGAGCTAAGCGCACCACTTCCACCGTAAGTTCTTCTATCCTTTACCTTCTAGTTTTCATGTTACTTTTGGTTAAAATGGGTTTTCAGATCTTGAAAAGCAGTGAGAGGGCTCGTCTGGTATTTACTCACATGAGGGAGTACCTCGACCAACGTCGCTCTCAAAGGATCATTTCTGTTGACGATTACAAGAGACAATTTGATAATGTCGAAGTGAGTTCTCTCTCTATCTATCTCTCTCTCCCTCTCTCTCTCTCTCTCTATCTCTAATGTCTCCATTACTTTCATACCTGTGAACATCTGAGTTATCAAGATATCTTTTAGCGAGTTTACGCGAATCCCTTCCCTGTGAATGCTACCTGGCAACACTGCAGAGGAACGAACCCTCAGTTCAGGTGAGGTAAATACCAAAATCCCCCAACTCCTAAGGGTTTCAGAGGTTACACGTGTGGTTTGTGGACGACCTTCCATGCCCTGACAGTGCACACTTACATCGACACGATTAGGGACGATCAAGTAGACGCTTTGAAGCCTTTGAAAGATATTCAGGTACATCAAACATTACGAATAGTGTTATAAATATGCTACTTTTAGGGTTGGGTGAAGGGCTTCTTCGGTTGTCAACACTGTAAGAACCACTTTATGCACATGACTACGACCCTCTTCCCATTGAACGAACGACGGGTACGTGCCCTGAGGCTATTTGGTCTCAAAGCGAATGTTTAGGTACGTCACCCGCACGACATGATGACGTATCTGTGGCGGGCGCACAACATCGTGAACAACCGACTGCACGGCGATCCGACCGAGGACCCTCAGTTCACGAAGATGCAGTTCCCACAGCCATTCCTCTGCCCGACCTGCCATCAGGGAGGACAGTTCAGCAGACGACAGGTACGCGAGTTTAACCCAACGACCCAGCCAAGCAACGCTTGGCAGGGCATTGAATATCCTCTTCCACTCTGTGCAAATGACGTTCTGTTTTCAGGTGCGCAACTTCCTGCTGCGCTACTACGGCAGCATCAAGCCGCACAACCGTCTGGCGAACCGTCGCCTGTCCTTCTTCTAGCCGTCGCCGATCTCTTTTGGTCCAGCTGTACATATTCCTCCGAGTGCAACCGTCGCGGGTCTTTTCCTCTCTCGGTCCACGCTATTTTGTTGGGTACCGTCGCATATTATAGCCTTTTTTCCGTCGCCTTCTCCGTCTAGTGCGTGTTGTGTATATTTGTTTTCGTCGCCGCCAAGCAGAGTGTCGTCGTCCTGTTATTTGTGTTCCTGGAACAATGAATGAACTGTCCGAAACCTTTCTCTTCTTCAATTTCCTAAGAATCTCATTCTTTCATTAAAGCCTCACACATTGCCCCAGGGTGCAATCCCTCCCTCACGTCTAAAAGTGCAACTAGGATGAATGATCGTAGTCTCCAGGGGTGCCAACACAATTGTTTATATAATATATTTATTCTACATTTACACCGGTTTCTGCTTGTAATTACAATGAAATTAGAGCTTGGCGGCGGCTGCGACGAGTCCGACGTCGGGGGCGGAGCTCATGATGAGCTTCTGGACCTCCCTGAACTTGGGATGGGCCGAGTCGGCCACCAGGCCGAGGATGGCGCACTCCGACGTGGTCAGCACGGCGCCCGCGCGTTCCATTTGCTTGAAGGCGAACTTTCTGCAAAAACAACGTTAGTATTTGTCTACACCCAAGTGCAACGGCGCCCCGGGGACACCCTACTCCGTCACATTTCCCGAGAAAGACGCCAAATGAGGGAAGGAAAAAGAGAGGAAATCTTTGGCCTGGCGGATGGACTCGAGTGATCAAACATGATACACATACACACAATGGATACGCGAGGAAAAAGACTGCGGGAACTGGTTTGCTGCGAAACGAATGGGAACTCTAGTAAATGCAAGGGTAAGACAGCCTTCGGTTAGGTAAAGAGGTAGTCTTTTTTGAAGGTCAATTTCGGAATTAAAATGGCAAATATTAGACCTAAGAAATCCAAAAAAGGATACAGTATACCAAATGGAAATTCGCGCCTCTGTTTGTTCCAAAAGGTTAGTTTGTCCAGTCTTTGTGTTGCAAGTAGTTTCCGTGAAGCACTGCGTCACCGTTTCTTTCGACAAAAACGCGGAACTGTCCCCCTGTCACTTAGCCTCGTTCGAACTTTTAAAAGCATCGTGTGATCGCATTAGCGAGACCACAACTACAACGACACGTACGTACATCTTGGGGGGTCAAGGCCTAAATATAGCCTCCCGGGGATTTCTGCAGCCGTGGTCGCTGCCCAGCCTCTCTCTTTTTTCTCACGTGAGCCCAAACACCGTCCGAATCGAGCGGCTAAACAGAGTGGAGAACAGAGCGGCGCCAGTGATGCGACTGGGGTAAACTCGGCGGCCACAGAACGAAGGAGGGAAGACTCGCCTGTCAGTGAGGGAACGGCTGCTCACTGCGTCCACCACCACGTGCACGTCCACGCCCTTCTCCAACAGGTCGTAGGTCGTCTGCAGAACGCACACGTGCGCCTCGATTCCCACGAGAATCACGTTCTTCACGTCAGAGAGGAGAGGGTCCACGGGAGGAACGCACATCGAGAACTGAAATACAACGGTTAGGATTAGGAGGGGAAATGTATATTTATGTCTAGAAAATCCCTCATTGAGGAGTATGCAGCTCCCAGGCATACGATCTATATTTACGTCAAAAAAAGTCTGTAGGCCATAAAAATTATGACATTGAGTTACCGAAAAATGTCGTACCCATTATTTCCAAGAACCAAAACAATCTCGCTACGCTTCAAGACAATCTGCACTCTTTTAATTCCGGTAGGACCACGCTGATTTCCTGGCGGCAGTTGCCGACGTTGCTTGTGCCCTGACAAAAGTTCTCACGAGAAGGGCCGGCCCCGAAACAGGCCGGACGGGCCGAGAAGAGTCGGCCGGCCCGTTTTGTAGTAATTAAAATTTCTTTATATAGCTATTTCAGCATAAATAAAATGTTTTAAGTGCTTCGACCGGGATCGAACCTTGGTCGCGTGGGCCAGTTTGACAAGGTGGCCCGAGTAGACGGGCCGAAGCTGACCGAGGAAAGTCGGCCCGGACCGCCCGTGAGAACTATGGTCCTGCCACGGCGTTTCAGAATTAGGATGATGACGTTTAGGATCACGACTACCACAGGTGAATTTTGGAATATCACATCGGGACCCATGATTTATCTCGACCATCTGCCAGCACGTCATCCACTGCCCAAGGGCAGCTTGCTGGGTTCATCGTAAAGATGTGATACTTCTAATAGGCTTGTCACTCAATCTAACATATCTTCATGTGCAGCGAAAGTGTCAAAAGTTCAGCGGAAGGTCCATTTGTTCCCTCTTTTTTGCTTGCAGTTTCTCGAATTTCAATTGCAACCACGTGTCGGTTTGCACTGCAAACACCAGGGACAGTGCAGAGTACGCGGAAGGGGTTCCGCCGTTTTTTAACGCAAAAGGGCCCACCTTGGTCTTGTCAAAGACGGGGGTCTGAGTGTCGATGCCCAGTTCGGGCACGGTGTGTCCGAGGCCCTTGGGGTACTGCTCGGTGACGATGGTCTTCATTCCGAGGATCCTCGCCGTGTCCACCAGACGCTTCGACGTGGTGATGATCTCGGGGAAGTACTTAATGGTACTCCTGAATGAATACAGTAGGCTTAGATGTGCAGGGAATGTACCTGAACTTGTCCTGCAAGTCGCAGACCAGGAGAGCCGTGTTCTTCGGATTCAGACGACTGATTGCACGAGCAGCCATTCTGAAGCGACCGTTTTAGGAAGAGAGGGAAGGCGGAACGAAGCGGCGGGAGAGTGTGGTGATAGGAAAATGCTAATGAAATGTGAGGGAAAGTCACGTAAATAAGCCAATTACAAAGGATAGGAAACGGAACGACAGATGGGAAAGATTGCATACAAATATTCTAATTCAAAAAATTATAGTTTGGCAGTTTACCACGGCTCAATCCTGACGGATACCAGCCATTTCTCGCTAGCAATGATCCAATTTTAATAATTCAAATAAATTGGTATACCCCCGGTAGAAGTTTGGATTAAAACGCATTTAAATGCGGGGCAACTTCTGATGACCAAAATTCTGACACGGCCATCCCCAAACATTTCTGGCCTGGCATATTTTTTGACATAGCATATACTCAGGGTACTGATTAAAACAGAAATAAAAAGATAGACTATCCTTACTGAGGCATTTTTCTGTTTTATCTGTCCTAGAGGTCAGTAGCCCGTTTGAATATTTATTCGAAACCATCCGGATCTGCCCTCTTTAAATCTAAGTTACTCGTCTAAAGATACTTTAAAAGAGACATAAATCGATTACAAATTTGATATTCGAATCTTTTAAAGGACTGCAAATAGCTTGAATAGATCTCTAAATGAAGAATTTGATAAATAACCCACCATACTTGGGAAACCCACCGCGAGGGTCCCTTTTGCGACAGCCCCCACAATTATAGAAAAATTCGAAAATATGCGACGGGCCTTCTTCCTTAACAAGTTTGTCGAAAACTTAAAATTGCGACACCCCCTACCGCCGCTTTTGACGGATCTTGACAATGTATGTAACCCACCTCAAATGCATAGATAGAATTGTACAAAACTACGCCTAGGAAGAAAAAAAATAAAACTTCAGGTGGAATATCGGATCGAAACAGACTATTTGGAAGAGTTCTTCGGGTAAGACGGAAAGGTTTCCTTCGTTTTCTAATATTGATCAGGGCACAAGGCGTATCATACCATGTGTCTCAACGAAGCCAACCCTTCCCCTGATCATTGAACTATGAGCGTTCTTAAACACGTCTCAAAAGAGGCCATCTCCTTTTCGAATGCGAAACAAAGGTAATCCCTTCGATTTCTGCAGGTATCGTCGTTTTCAAGCACTTTCAGGTTCTAAACCTTTGATATTCGCATTCTCAGAGGTCTTATACGAATACACCCATCCCCACCTTAAAGGATGAACGAATGGTAAACATAACAAACAGGGATTTTCAGTTATACGATTATTTTCATCTTTTAAAAATTGTAAGGTTTTCCCTGTTGTGAAACCAAAAAAGCGATAGTAAAATGCTTGCCGGGACCATACCCGGCGCATGGTGTTTCGACTACTTGGTTCGAGCGGGCGACTTGTTCCATTACGGTAGATGGTTCCCAAAATGAATTATTTTAGAGCAAAACGGTGAATTCACTCCGAAGGTACATTTCTCGAAGAATTGCGGTAGTCCTTGGGACAAAAAAGCCATTGAAAATAAAGAGAAGCAGAAGTAGGTAACGTCTTTATGTGACAATCTGAGCATGCACGGTGTGAGTGTACAAAAACTGAAAATGCCGTAGATTTAATATATAAAATGCACTTTAAGTGAGAGGAGGACTTGAGATACAACACAGCAATATTATGTCACTTATTATGCACCAAGAGTGAGGAGGCGATGGCAAGACACAGAATATGTTACATACGAGTATAAATAGGGCGAAATATCACAGATCCTATATGAGCAAATAAATACACGGAGATAAATAAAAGTGAAGGGAAGGAATCACAGCTGGGGAGCAGACTAGACCCGTGAGATTTGCTCCGAGGAGAGGGAACCTGCTGAAAAGAGGCGAATTGGGAGAGGAAAAGAGGCAGAGACATACCTTCTTTTATACTGACTACGGTGGCTCCGCGGAGATACACGCCGGGGGCCGAGAGGAGGGGGACGGGACGGTGGCCGAGGACGACTCCGGCAGAACGAGGAGACGGGTGGCTGCGGGGTTGAGCACTGAAAGAGGAGGGTCAGAGAGAGAGAGAGAGAGAGAGAGAGAGAGAGAGAGAGAGAGAGAGAGTGAGAGTGAGAGAGAGAGAGAGAGAGAGAGAGAGAGAGAGAGAGACTACCTTCTAATGGAGAAAGTCTTCTGCTCTGCGGAAGATGACACATTGAACGATGGCACTTGAATTTCTGAAAACCAACCCTTCGTCAAAAGAAACCCATTTCAAAAAGCATGCAGCGCATAGCGATTAGCTTGAAACTCGGACAACAAATATCATAGATGAGTGGACATGCACAGAAGTGTTAGAGCCCTTGGTTGCTATAAAAAGTACCTAATACTCAATTCGGCAAACGACATCGCACTCTCAAATCAACACATCTGCAAACGGATCAACTGAAAATGCACACAAAGCCAAAATAAACAAACCTTTGCCGTAGAAACTGGTGACTGAGCTGGTCTCCTGGTTGAGGTCAACGGGTTCATTCCTCAAAGAGGGCGTTCGCTGGACCGAGGGAACGGAGGACTGGCGGGAAGAGACACGCGGCTGGTTGCGTTGAAGACCACGGGCAGCCTGAGGCGGTACGGGAGCGGGAGAGGATGCACCTGAAGCGATAAAATGGACTTTCTTCAATGATAAATTTCGTTTATACATGGGAGAGTTCGTCGTCGGAACTATCCTTTACAGTTGGAATTAAAATGAGGCATGCCGCGGAAGTGTAGTTAAGTTAAGGGGGCTATGGACTCTCCCGATGTATGAACTAGGTAGGACTAAATAGCAGGAGGGTCCTGAGTAGACGTACCCATCCTTAACTTTTGAGGCAAGAAATGGGGTAGCCCCTTTAACCCTTAGCCAATTACCTGTGCAAATTTGAAAAAAAAAGATGTAAATTAAAGTGAAAAAGTGAGGGAAAACACATCTATGCCTCTGCTTCGTGGTTCTCAAATGATGGGCCGGGAGATTTTTTGGCCGACCCGTTTATGAAAATCAAAATTGTGTATAAATGGGCACAATAATTTTTTAAACTCTTGTAAATAACATTTGTTGTCAACAAAAAGTGTTTGTTGTTAACAAAAAAGTCAGTCTTAGTAACAAACAATTTCACCGTGCGGAATCAAACCCTGGTCGTGTGAACCTCGCTGTGCTTGAATGTAAGGGGCTGCCTCGATGTCTATAATCTCCAAAGTGCGTACCAACCTTTGACTTTACTGGAGGAGACCAGCGAGAACATCTTCTGCACGGCCTGAGGCGACTCCACTCCGAACTTTGCGCCGAGGAACCGTCGCTGGTCGGTGGAAGTGGAGCCAGTCGACTGGCTCGAGAGAGACGAGGGCGTGGGACTGGCGGCGCGACGATTGCGAGCAGCTGAAACGTTATAAATGACCACGTGATAAACAAGAAACAATCGATTGTTCAAAACAAGAACCCACTGGCTGGCTGTGGTTCAATGTCGTAGCTCAGTTTGTCCAATTCCAGTTCGTTGTCGATGGTCTTCAGATTCTCCAGGTAGGATTTCACCTTCCGAACCATCAAAGCCTGCTCGTAGATCTGAAAAACAAGGTTTCTCTTGTCAAATTGTAAAAAGAAACCTTTTTCCTGGGCTGGCTGAGCCTTCCTCCCTTCCTCATCGTGGCCACATTCCCATTCTCAAACGTGTTCATGTGCAGCAGGGCGTCGTTCACAGTTCCTCCGCTCTTTTCGGCCATACTCGATATTTCGTAGGGCGCACTGCTCAGCTTCGTCACGGTGCGCACGGATTTCGCAATGAGCCGCAGCTTTTCGAAGTTGACGAGTTTATCCACGTAGGTGGGGTTGCCTTCGTGCGAGAAGGTGAGGTCCTTTTTGATGACCGGGTAGATGGGAATCACCGGAGGCTCCTGAGAGACCTCTGCCAGGTGCTGCCGGTATTTAGACATGTTACGAGAAGGATCCACCAACTGCTGCACGTCGTCCAGCATTCGCACATACTTTCTGAAAAAAAAAATAACTAGGTGATGGAAGATTCCCCCAAAAACACAAAAGTTTATAGGGGATCACATTTTTGGGCTAAACACATAGTTCTCACGGGCCGGAAAATCTCAAATGACGGGCCGGCCCAGTCGTTCCTGGTTTGAAAAATTAAATTTTGTATAATTTGGTACAATACATTTTAAAAGTGTTTTAAATAACTTAATAATGTTTCTTACTAACATTAAGTCAACATTAGTTGTACAAAAAAGAATGTCACCGACCGGTATCGAAGCCCGGTCGTGTGGCTGGTAATCTGACAGGGTGGTCCAGCGTGAATGGGCCGGCCCGAGCAAAATTTTCCAAATGGCCCGGCTCGTGAGAACTCCGGCCGGACCGACTTGAAAAATCCTCGACCCGGCACGTCTAGTGGAACCACCTAGTCAACCGTCACACACGCGACGACGGTTCGATCCCGGTCGGGACACTTTAATTTTGCTACCCATTAATAGTTTAAAAATGTAATAAAAGTATTATTGAAGAGCTTTCGGGGTTGTAAAATTTTACTGTATTAAAAAAAGGGGAGGTGCTATCTTAGTTGGGGGGGGGGGGCACCCCAAAATTTTTTCCGAGGGCCTTATTTTACACTAAAAACGTGCCTACATATGTTTTCCACACCACTGCGAATTCAGAAATACCCTTTTTAAATAATTTTTTGTTATTTATATTCTAAAAAATAATGAATGACTTATGTTCGACAACGACTTGAATCCGACCCGGAGAAACCGCGAAACTGATTCCCCGACAATTCCTCTAGCCCCGACATTTGCTACATCGCGGCAAATTTTGCTCTGCGTTTCTAAAAAGGAAAGGATGCGTGTTCGTACTGGCGGGGCCCCCACCCCGCCTCGCGTTTCTGGGGGTGCTCCGAAAAGTCCATATTGCGCAGAAACCGGGGTCGCAGACGTAAGAATTGCCGTGAACGCCGTTAGGCGGAGGAATTGTCGCAGTTTGTGGAGGAATTCAAATTGTTCACCAACCATCACGGCAATTCTTACGTCTGCGACCCCGAGTTCTGCGCAATATGGACTTTTCGGGGCACCCTAAAAACGCGAGGCGGGGTGGGGGCCCCGCCAGTACGAACACGCATCCCTTCCTTTTTAGAAACGCAGGGCAAAATTTGCCGCGATGTAGCAAATGTCGGGGCTAGAGGAATTGTCGGGGAATCAGTTTCGCGGTTTCGTGGGCCCCCCCAACTAAGATGGCACCAAGGGGGAAATTTAAATTTGAAAATTTTACAAATGGAAACGGGCTGGGTTGACACTTTTCTCGGCCCGGCCCTTCTCGTGAGAACTCTGGCTCAACAGAAACCCATTTTTTCTCAAAAACCCACCCTGAGACGCGTTCCCAAGTGGAGTGAAGTCTCCTGACAGCCGGCTTGTCCAACCCACTCATAATGGCGAACATGGAGTTGAAATTCCTCAGATCACGACAGTACCTAAACGACATTCGATAAAAACATTGCCAAGAGGGGTAAAAACCTGGCGATTTTGATGAATTTCTTGATGAGCTTCGCCCTTTTTTGTACATTTCTCTCCCTGCACACTTCGGTGGCCACCCACCACATCTCGCGGTTGAAAACACGCTCGAATTCCTCGAGCCGCGGAGATCCGTATCTGAACCAGTCGCAATTAGAAGGGAAACCGGGGAGAAAGGTCACCTCGATTTCAGCTGGAAGAGGTTGTCGATGTACTCGGTGGGTTCGATGGAAGTGAACACGGCAAAGTCCTGCAGAGTCAGCTGAGCAGCCACCACCTGAAAGAAATAGGTGAAGGGAAATTATAGGATTGGTGTAAACTTTGTGATCTTTGCGACGCACACTGATCTCACGGGCCGGGCCGACTTGAAAAAAAAAATCGTCGGCCCGACCCAGGTCGTCTACCTGTAGGTAGACCTGTTACCCCCGCGACCAAAATTTGATCCCGGTCAGGACGGTGGCTGATCAGCGGGCCGGGAAAATCGCAGGAACGGGCCCCACTTTTTTGAAAATCTATTTTTAAATTAAAAGTAACTCTTTTCAAATTCAGTATTTTAAAGTTCTGTTTGTTGCAAAACATAGTTCTAATTGTGCAAAACATACTGTGTGAAGGAGGATTCGAACTACCCTATGTATATAAATTTTGTATGTTTTTTCATGGCCGAGTGGCTAAGAGGTCGGACTGGTAATCCGAAGTTGCCCCAGTTCGACCCCCCGCCGACAAAGTTTTTTTTGCCATAGTTGGTTTATAAATTAGGTACAATAGAAACGCATTTCCTGCACATAATTAGTGAAAAACTATTTTTTTTTTTCAACTTTTGGATTTTTCGACCGTGGGCCGCGGGCCGGGCCGTGAGTTTTTTGAGAGAGGGCCGGCCCGCCCCGTAACCACCCTTGGTCGGGACACATATTTTCCAATTAAGAATTAAAATTCGTTTCAATGTGTTAAAGAAGTATTACAAACCGGCCCGGGCCGCCACTTTTCTCGGCACGGCCCGCGGGTCGGCACTTCTCATGAGAACTATGCCCTTCTGTGATGTGTTCTCAACTATTTTGTTCCACAGAAAATTAACATATGAATTAGCATGAGTACAAGTGATATTTGCACTTTCAACAACGGCACTGGAATCTTGTCCTTCCTATTCCATCGCACTCATGCCGGATATAACTTACATCGAAGATTTCTCCGTAATTCTACCCCTTATCCCGTAAAGGCCTTCCCTTCAGATCATATTCTTCTCCACTGCCGCCGTGGAATGTCTTTTGTTCGCCGTCGGCCTCGCCATCTACCACTACTGCGTCTTCCTTCCGAAACTCAGAAGGAAGGAGTACAAGGCAAGTTAGGTCTTCAGAAGCCAAATGCAGAGATTCAGCCCCTGCCGACAGATGAAGACACGGCCCTCTCCGTGGCGAGGATCATAAAGAAACACGACAGAAAGGTCGAACGCACCCAGGATGACTCGGTTTGGGCTCAAATGGGCGGGAATTACGGAGGTTTCAGGAGATCGAGGAGAATACACAAGAGGATCTTATCGATTTGAAGAAAAACCTGTACCTGCCGTTTACTCCGTGTTCCTCCGTGCGGACCTCACCCCCGAACACTACGAATACTGTGCTGTCGAAGGAGGAGAAGGAACTGAAGATTCAGAAGACCCAATAATTCACTATTTACGTTACATAAACACGGTCGTTACTAACGCTTTTCCTATATACCGTAGTATGACAAAACCAAAATGCCGACGGTGCAGGGCTGGCAAAGTGCCGGGTCGGCCTGCACCGTTAAATTTTTAGGCCTGAGCTGGCCCTTAAATTTGCCCTACTTTTGCATTGGTTTTTCGAGATCGGAACAGCCCGCTCGCTAGAAATCGGGCCCTGCCGGCCCTCAAACTTACCAGCCCTGGACTTGTGATTCGCAGATCCCGCAAAGGGCAGCAGAATTACCGCAACCAGGTCCCTTGTTATTGTTAACGTTTTTACTAATGCACGGGTAATATTTCCGACCGGAGTATGCAATGATAAATTGACCGTCAAGGTTCAAGGCGATTCGTAATGACAGCACCTGAGCGTTAAGAATGAGGAGTTGTGCTTGAGCCTCCCTCAGAATCTCAGGAGCCAATTCATCCGGAACCAACGGTTCAGACCGATTGTTGTTCTTTAGGTAGTACCTAAAACGATATAACTGCCAAAATTTAATTGTTAACAGACCGGCTGTTGAGGGAAATCCTTTCCGCCAAGTTCTCCAGTTGTTGTGGGAGTCTCCTCTGCTTGATCACTCCGTCTTCGGTCACTGTGCATTCGCACAAAGACCACTCCGGACTGCCTTCGGCCGTCATGTTGAATTCCTGCAGACCCAGCTGAACCACGTTCTGCGCCGTAGTCTCCTTGTAAACGGCCAGGTATTTGAACGTTTGGTCGCTTCTGAAAAAGAAACAGTTCCAGAAGTTCAGAAGAAATCTCTACCTGTAGATCTTGAGAACGTGTTCCGGACTGTCGCTCTTCACAGGTCCGTAGTATTGGGAGATCGAGGCAATATCCGGATTAGAACGACTCGGTCGGATTTCGTGAGAGGTAGAACGAGCCTGAAAACGGAAATAATAAAGCATTAATCTGGACAATCGACAACATTTTGTAACTTTAAAGTCGATATCGATTATGGTCCCGGGTTAAAGTGAGGTCTCTATTATAAGAATGTTAATAAGATGGTTTATTGGCTGCGTTAACCAATGCGGCCTGAATTTTAAAAGGTATCGCCCGCCCAGTTGCAAGTGACGGAACTCGTTCATTGCATGGTTCTGTCTCCGTTGTGAAACGCAGTCAAAACACAACATTACGTATGTAGTTTAAGAATGTTATATTTCGTAGTTATCGGCCATGCCTTGAGGGTGCGTCAATGTTCGTAATGACGTCATTTGGGGCCCAATGGAGACATGGGTGGCATGAAATACGTTAAACCATCCAAGAAATAAATTTATCAATAAAAAGGGATGCGCACTGATGTAGCGTAAACTTTTAGCGCGTGCCTAAAATTGAGCCAAAAATAGTGAAATTCAGCAAGTTCTGGGATAAAATCATGGCACCAACCAGACTCTTTTACACAACGGAACACGAATATTAGGCTAAAGAGAGGAATCAAACCACCGCGCTGCGCGCAATTGTCGTTGTACGAACCTCATCGGTAAAGTCCTCGTCCTTGGAAGAAGTGAGGATCGTCATCAGTTTGTCCATCATTCCCGTCTTCATCCCTGCGCGGGACATCTTCTTCACCGGAATAACCGATGCTATGCTGTTCCTGCCCTGGCCGAGATTCGGCATGCTTTTATTAGCCTTCGGTCCGTCCTTCTCCGCCTTCTCCTGCAGTCCCTTATAGCCCAAGATATTGCTCTTCACAACCAGCGAAACTACCAACGAGCCCTAAACGTCTTTTAAAATTAATTCATCTAATTCCCTACCTTGAGCATGTCCTCCGCCCTGGAAAGGGTCATTCCCCTCACCGGCTGTCCACTGATCTCGAATAACTCATCGGCCCGTCGCAGACCGGCCCGTTCGGCGTCCGAATCCGGATCAACAGAGGAAATGAAAATGTTCGTCGATTCCTCCTTCCCTCCCATCATATGGAAACTCAACGCCGCGTCCTAGAGCGAAAATTTACGAATGAAATTGGAGGATTTCACTTTGTGAGAACGGGAATAGTCGATTTTCCTAGTGCGGGCCTTGACGGAACAGGCAATGTTCAGAAGACTCTGCTGGCTGTACATTCCCTCTCGCTCCAGCGCCGCTTCGAACCTACAACGTCGAAAAATCAAGAAAATGGAGCTATATCTACCTCTCCAGCAGGTTGAACATGTCCTCGTTGGTTTCAAAATCATTGTAGTGGTTGTTGACCCAAAGAAGAATCAACCGAGCCACCTGAAATCATGCTTATACGCAAAGTCACCAAAACATAATGGTTGGCATAAAAACGCTCCTATCACATCTGGTCAATTAACCGCAGGGGGATGCGTCAGCCTTCAGCAAATTCGCGGCTGGAGCCCTCCTTTCACAAAAACTGGGTAACATTCAAATTGCGGTACCCATATAGCATTTTCAACCAAACGCCGAATTACGTAGGTACCGCAATCACTTCACGGCCACCTATGAAACCGAAACTGCCACAGCTTAATGGCTGCTTCTCAAAATGATACAATATACAGGATGGTAAATTACTCCCAAAGGTGCCTTTAAAAAGAGAAAATTCTGAGGAGCCTCCGCTCCATGGGCCTCCTAAGCCCGGCAGGGTACTCAAATGACGGGCCAGCATGGTCCGAGAGATTTTTTTCTCCTGGGCGGCCGACCCGTTTATGAAAATCAAAAGTTTAATTTTTGTATAAATCGGTACAATAATGTTTACTGTTTTAAATATCTTAATAGTGTTTGCTACTTACATGCAAGTTAGTCGTGCCAAAAGAATGTCACTGACCGGAATCGAACCCTAGTCGTGTGGGTGGCAATCTGACTGGGTGGTCCAAGGTAAACGGGCCGACCGAAATTTTCCGAATGGATCGGCCCGTGATGACCCCGAGGTATGTCTATCGCAGAAACACCCCCCCCCCCCCCCCAAAGAACGCATAAATATGTTTAAAACTAACCTTGTCCCTATACTGGTTGTCCGCGAACATGAGCATGAGTTTCTCAAAAATGAGCGTGGGGTCTTGAATGAAGACTCGGTAGGTGAGGAGGAAGTCATCCACATAATGGGGGTCCATTGCGGTGTCTCTCTCCTCAACCAGATGTTGGATCAAACGGTCAGGCTGAAAACACTCCATTAACGATTGTTTTTCGAAATGCCAACTGCAAATAGTTACAAAAACCCACCTTAGCCTTTATGATGACTGCTCCGCTCTGAGACCCGAGGGAGCGTCTCTCGTGCTCCGCCGTAACTTCGCCCGTCGTTCCGTCCATGTCCCTCTCGATGTGATCGGCTACCGTAGACATGATCGAACAAAAGTCCTTTAAAGGCATACGGTAACCGAAAAATGCTCTGTCGTACCTTGTGTTCAACAAGAACAAATTCGCAATCATCGACCAGCGTCCTCATCTCTCCCGAGTGGTACTGTACCGTTGGCGTTGGCTCAGCTCCAAAAGAATCTCCTAATTTGTACTCCATCCGATCGCCGCTCGGTTTCACCACCTCCACGAGACCATTCACCAGCACAGACCTTTAAAAATAACAGCGTATGAACACAGTAAAAGGTCTTACCAAGCATCTAGTCTCTCGTTGTTGTGCATAACTACCGTACCCGCATCGTTGACCACAGCGAACACCATTTTCAGACACAACTGCCGTTTGATGGACATGGGCAGAGGGGCGAAGGCCGTCATGTGCTGCATGAAATCCTGAAAAATAAAGGATTTCTATGTAAGAAATGGGGAAATTACCAGGAGAACAGCCAGATCTTCGCTGTTTCGCTCGCCGGGCTCCTTTTCGAGACACTCTCGCACGGAATCCCGCAGATCCATGAAACTCTCGCGAGAGGGACAAGAACCCTCGTCATCCTCTTCCTCTGAATCCACCGGCTCTCCTCCCAATTCCTCTCCCTCTGTCGTAGTGGAGGAGGCAGTGCTGAAAATGGGTGGTTGAAAACATAAAGCCTCCACCCTTTGGGTGTGGAAAATCGAAAAAAAGGCTTACCTTCTGACGCGTAGTTTCCTCACTGCTGCACTGGCAACGCTGCCCATAGAGTTGCTCTTCTCTCTTCGGTGCTTCACTCTCACCAAAGTGTCGTCATCTCCCGCAGAGGAGCCATTCAGATACACCTAAACATACGAAATAGAGAATATGGAATATAAAGAGAAGCAGATATAGGGGAGACAGTGAGGAAGAGGGAGAGGCAAATATCTAGACGTGCGGAGACATCAATAGTCCAGGCCAGGGCCAAAAATTTGCGCTATGTCCTGGATGCACCCCCTTTTGTAATACATTTGGTACTTCGTGGGTAATCTACCGTAATTTGAACCAGCTGGGGGTTTCAATACGAACTGAAATGACGTCATTATGACCGTTGACGCACCCTCCTTTTGTAAAAGAAGTTTGAAAAAGCAAGGTATAGCCCATGGCATTGTCATTTGATGTCACCACCCCAAAGAGAGAGAGAGAGAGAGAGAGAGAGAGAGAGAGAAAGAGAGAGAGAGAGAGAGAGAGAGAGAGAGAAAGAGAGAGAGAGAGAGAGAGAGAGAGAGAGAGAGAGAGAGAGAGAGAGAGAGATTCACCTGGCTCTTGTAGCTCTCCGAAGGGGAATCGAAGGATGTCGATGGCACATCCACTGGGAACTCCACCAAGTAGCTCCTCGGCAGTCCTCTCGGAGGGGGTGCTGGCTTCCGGGAAGCGGCTGGCACCCGGGGAGGGCGAGGAGGCACAGGAGGAGGGGGCATCAGGGTGGCCTCTACGTCGACGGAGCGATGGTTGTTATGGTAGGCGGAGGGCTTCGGCTGGCTGGGAGGCAATTGAGCCAAGTCTGGGTAGTCTATCTGTAAAAGTAGGGTTGGAGTTGTGCATTTAAAATAGCTCAATTGAAGCCTCCATTAAACAAGCGACCGGGCTATCAACTGTTGTAAACCTTGCACCGCAGATAAAAAATGGGGCAACTTGCGCATAGTCAAGTTTACCCCGCAAACTGAGAGTAAATAAAAAAATCCAATCCTTCCATGTCTGGCGAGTTTGTAGTTTGTTTCAAAATGATCAATTGTTTATTGTGGCCCATGGCAAAGCGTGGAATTTGGAAGGCGGAAATTTTACGATTCCCGGAGTGAACGCGAAAGTGAGTTGGTGTTGAAAACAAGGCTCAAGAAGCCATAAACCGGATGAAAAAGAGGAAAACAAGAGTTTCTGGAGACAATTGCATCTGGGATGACCTTGTTGCGTGCCGAAGAGTAATCTCATCGCCTCCGTTATTCGAATCCAATAAAGATCTCAAACGACTTCTGGCCGCTCAGATTTGATTCCCGCGCCCTCGCAAAAGTCCAGCCCAACATAAAATACGAGTGCATTTTGAGCCAAAACAGCAGCTTCGCGAGCCATCAATCAAAGGAGAAGCCAGGCTTTTTTATGCCTTGGCTGACCCACATCGAGGGGTTTCATAGTCTGGCAGACACTTTCGCCTTCTACGCGCGGATTCCAGTCCTTTTAGACCTTTCAACACGTCATAAAAGGGTTTAAAGGACTTACCACTATCATTTCAGACTCCTGGAGACACAGACAATCGTGGGAACGCCGGCAGTTCAACCCGCTTCGCTTGCCGAAACTGAAAATAAACAGTTTAGTGGTTTTTAGGGGAAATAACTCCGATATCTCACTAATTTCGTTCAAAATTGATCCTTTTAAAGTAGCGACCTAATCTTAACTCACACACTGACACTAGCGAGTACAATAAACAGTGATGGGTAAATAAACAGTGATAAGAGAAACCGGAAGACCGTTTTAGTTAAATTATACAACTAAAACAACTGGTTGAAGTTATGTTGCTGAAGTATACGAGCATGTTATAGGAAACACAAAATTTTATGCACAAAACTGAAAATTTGGAACTATGTTCAAAAAGTTTTGGGAGACGATAATACAATAATTCTAACACCTATTTATATTCGTCGAATTACCGTTTAAAGTGTTATTCACATGTAACATTTGGCAAATAGGAAATGTGACAGTCGGCTGGTAGAAACAAATAGATATGTAAGGCATAGTTAGCGTATATTTTGTGAAATTTTGCAGTGACAAATTGATTTTCTACAGAACAAATTGATTTTCCATAGAGTTAAGCAATGGAATAATAGAATTCATCGAACCTGAAGCCTTCAGCTCCGGTTTTGCCGGCGGAAAAAGCAACATCTGAATCAGATAAGCAGGCCGTGGGCAAAGGAGGCAGCGGCCGGGAGGAAAAATCCAGTTCGGCCCGGGTAAGAGCCATGGTTGATGAAGGGAATTACCACAGGGGACAGGGAAGGAGTGAAAAGATCGCGCAGATGTGAAACTAGGACGCACGGCCGCCGTGTTGCTGAAACAACCACGAGATAACAGATATGCAACGATCGCAGCCGCAATTCCAAAAGGTACGCGCAGCATAGGGAGAATAAGAAGTTTCAAAAATAAAGTGTGTAAAATTGGAAACTTAGCAACGGGAATATTAACTGATTTGGGTGGGGCTAATAAGAATTATCTACTCTATGAGTGAAGGAATGTGCTAAATTCAATGGGAACATAATTCCACCGGCCCGACTTGAAAAAAACCTCGACCCGGCACGGGCATAAGTAAATTTTCACAAGTTTAATATAAGTACAGAGAGAATGTAAAACATTGGAAGAGGCGGCAACATGAACTGACTCATAAACAATGGCGACGATCCGCGCCAGCCGGCTGTCATAAAAAGCCACAAAAATTCGCCTTGTTTTCCCGTTGTTTGAAACAAGAAGGGGTTACGGTACGTCCGATGGTCAAAGGCGGTGTGACAAGTCAGGAATTGAAACAGTAATGAAACCGGTACGTCACTTTTGAAAGAAGAAAGCCGAATTGGATAAGATTAAAAAAAAACAAGCGACTGGCAAGAAATAAACGGATAGTAGGAGGAAAAGGAGGGCAGAGGGGTGAGGGAATTGGAAATTCCGAGGCCACGCCTGAGTCAACAGGTCGCGTTTGCCGCCGACTCTACGACTTGACGCGTTTTTCAAGAATATTAAGCGAAAGGACAAACAGCGAGACGCAACGGTGGCCTCTGGGCTGAGAAATTGAAGATTTTTTTTATCGAAAAGGTGACAGATAGCTGTTACAAATGATTAATAAATATACATTCTTTTCGATATTATTTAAAAACCCACCATCCGTAGGGAAGATAAATGTGATCGGCGATGAAAACGGAGCCGGACAGTAGAATATACCAGCAAGTGGCAACTTGACCCTCCCTGGAATACGAAATTTAGAAATATAATTGAATATAGCGCAGAATATAGCGTAGCGTAGAGCGTAGAATTCAGTAGAAATAAGAAAACCTGAAGAGAATATGATGTGCTGGGTGGCGTTCATAACGGGCCGAGGCACAAATAGCCTTCAGCGGTCCATTGTACAAGTTCTGGAACATCTCCAGATGCCTGAGCTGCTCATAAATGTTACGGATATCCTGAAGCGACTATCGATTAGACCTTTAAGTTTGGACTGACCTCCGGAGCCCTTTGGTGTGGTAATTTGATAAGGGATTCATAGAAACGGGCATCATTGATTGGGTCCATTGACCCATCTGCCTTCTACTACTGAAAAAAACACCAATTAGCATACAATTATACAGAAAACGGATAATAAAGAAACACAGGGAATTGAAATAAGCCTCTCTAGACATTTAAAGGTCATTATGTGACAAACAGCTGTCACAAAACACGTTTTACAGTCTCCACTGGGTGGTAATTAATGATTTTTCTGCATGGTAACGAAAAAAAAGAATAAGTTGGTAATTTTTTGAGCGAAAGCGCTGTGACTCAAAGCAAAACAAGCGGTCAAACAAGGTGCTAATTCAATAGCGCGGGCGAAGAAGAGGAAAAGTGAGAACAAAAAGGCCTGAAAACATGATTTCAATAGAGAAAGGCTGGCTGAACAAAGAAAAGAGTCTCCGCGGAGATGGCTTTCGAGGGGAGGCAAGTGTGCAGGAACGGAGGAGCGTGGCGGCTAAACTGGTCAGCGCCCCATCGATCGATAACCTTGCTTCACATGGATCAGCACGGCGCGGATCAGGAAGTTGTCTGAGGCTGGGAAGACGGGATTTTAGAGAAACAATGATGGGTTCACTTTAATCTCAGCTGATCCCCGATACGGAGACATACTAAATCTTAGAAATCTGATTAAAAACGTCTTTATACAACTTCCAACAAATTAAAAAGTGACTTATTCTGCATTACAACAAAGATCAAATACATAGTAGACAATTAGTATTTAAGAAAAGTTACTACGGTTGAAAAACAAACAAAAAAAGACAAGCAAATGCGTCGACTACACGACATGTATTGCCTAACAAACCTTGATTCAACCTATTTTTAAAATTTAATTGTTTTTCAAAATTTTGTTAACGTATTTACGAAGATAACTACAGTTTACGAATTAATTGCACATTTAACAAAAAATAAAATCGGTTTATATATAATCAGTCCAAGTTAAAGGTCTGCCCGGTATTTGCAATGGCTCCTGCAGCGAAAAGCCTGCCGATAACGCGAACGGCATCGGAAGGCCCAAAATACGCCAAAATTCTTTTGAAAATTTGGGATTTCTTCTTTTTTTGACCGTTTTGTGATGTTTTAAGTTACAAAAATGCTACGTAAAACTACATTTTAACCATAGAATTGGATTTTGTACCCTACCGTTTTTATTCCGGGTTATAGACACCTCGTAATGCCCGATTTTTTGATTGCAAAATTTTTCTCTTTTTGTGTGTTTGCCGCAATTCAAAATCTTTTTTTGTTGCTTAACAATGTCTCAATTTTATTTTTTTTAAACTGTGGTTTTCAACAATATATTATTTCTTTCAGTACACTCGGCTAGGGTCTCCTGCACAAAATGGGCAGCGGTGAACAGATGCAAATGAAGGGCACCCTTGAGGGCCACAAGGGACCGGTCACCCAGATCGCCACCTTTGCCCGCAATGACAAGATGACCGTCATCTCTTCGTCTCGCGGTAAGTTTTCAACCACTAAAGTTTATTTTCTACTTGGGGCGTATGCTTTTCTTTTCCTTATGCATATCTGCAATAGCGCTTTTCAGATAAGTCCGTCCTCGTCTGGGACGTTGATGTCAACGCCCACGTTGAGAACGGACCCATCGGCCGCCCCGTGAGGTCTCTCACCGGACACAGCCACTTCGTGTCCGACGTCGTCATCTCCTCCGACGGACAGTTCGCCCTCTCCGGATCCTGGGACAAGTCTCTCCGCCTGTGGGATCTCGAGACGTGAGTTGCATTTTATTTTCTACGGAACTTTTTCTGTTTTACTTTCATTTCGATTAAAAGTTTGTTGGAATTACGGCCAGTTGAAAGTCAGTCAGTAGCACATTTTTTTCTCTGCATACAATGACGGTTAACTTAGTTTGGCGGTAATATACTCTGTAAAAATTTTTGTTTCAGTGGCCGTTCTACCCGTCAGTTCTGGTCTCACACCAAGGATGTCCTTTCCGTCGCCTTCTCCGCTGACAACCGCCAGATCGTTTCTGGATCTCGCGATAAGACCATCAAGCTGTGGAACACTCTTGCTCAGTGCAAGTACACCATGCAGGTAACTATATTTTTGCAATTAGCACCTGTCACGTGTGCATTCTGTATTTTATTTCGTTTTTGTAGGACCACTCCGACTGGGTTTCCACTGTCCGTTTCTCTCCCTCTTCCCGCGACCCCGTGATCGTGTCCGCTGGATGGGACAAGGTCGTCAAGGTCTGGAACCTCGGAAACTGCAAGCTGAAGACCAACCACAAGGGACACACCGGATACGTTAACACCGTCACTGTGTCTCCTGACGGTTCCCTGTGTGCCTCCGGAGGCAAGGACGGTATGGCTATGCTCTGGGACCTCAACGAGGGCAAGCACCTGTACACCCTCGCCGGAAACAACACCATCAACGCTATGGCCTTCTCCCCCAACAGATACTGGCTCTGCGCCGCTGTTGGACCCTCCGTCAAGATCTGGGACCTCGAAGACAAGAGCGAGCTCGAGGAGCTCAGGCCCGAAGTCACCGGAAAGGGCGGCGCTCCTCAGTGCACGTCCCTCGCCTGGTCTCAGGACGGACAGACCCTGTTCGCTGGTTACACCGACAACGTTATCCGCGTCTGGCAGGTTTCTGTCTCTCGCCAGTTGTAAATTGTTATGTTATCTGATACAGATAAAATTGTTGGTTAATTCCCATGTTTTTATTCCGTTCATTCGAATTAGTATTGGTTAGGCCTCATGGCAGGTTGTTTCTGTGAAGCCTGGTCGTTTTTTCCTCATTGGTCCAGCATGGCAACGGGCCGGCCCGCCCCAAAATTTTTCACGGCCCGACTCAACCTAAAATTTATGCCTTTTTTCAATGTAACAATCAAAGAAAACGAAAAAAAAATTTTTGGGCCGGCCCGCTTCAAAATTTTTCTCGGCCCGGGCCGGCCCCAAATTTTGCCATGCTTGATTGGGGTGCAGAAGTACACGGCCTGATTCTACCGGGAGCAATTAGAGAGTGCCGCGAGAAGGTCTCAGTACATCAAGGTCACCTTTTTTTTTTTTAATATCCCAGCGTTTCAAACGTTTTCATCTTTCAAGAAGCAAATGCACGACCCACGTGTCCGACTTTTTCATTATCGAAGTGTATTCGCCCAGGATGCTCCTAGTCATTAGTTTGGATAATGTATTTGCTCGCAACAATTTGTGGGCTTTCTTAGGACAGCCTTAGCGTTTCGGCGTCGCGGTTTTTTTGAATGGCAGGTTCCACTGTGCGCGTTACACCATAAGGAAGTTCATGCCTATCTTTCATTTTCGACGCTGCCTTCTTCCTTCATGGGCTCTGTTTCTTGGATTTCACCTTTTCCTCGTTTATTCAACAATTCTTTTCTAGGCATGGATCGAGGCGAGTTAGTCGCCGTTGCCGTGCGGTTTGCAGCTGCGGCCGCTGTTTCATTTCTCTCCGTGCGGTATATGGTAAAATTTTTGGATCCCAACCGCGAGAAGAAGGAAGAAAACGCGAAGAAGGTTCGTATTTTGAACATTTCTTCGACATTCTTCACTTTTATAGGTCGCTCGATTGTTCGCCCAACTGGGTATTCCGCGAGCCGTCGAGCTTAACGAACACGAGTTGGCGATTGCGACGCAGTTCGTGGGAGGAGACGAAATCGGCGTGGCTTGGGACGAGATCGGAGGCTGCGAGGGACTGATCAACGAATTAAAGGACCGAATCATTCTCCCGTTGCGCATCGCCAGCGAGTACAGTAACCCGCTGCTGTGCCCGCCCAAGGGAGTTCTGCTCTACGGCCCTCCTGGCTGTGGAAAGACGCTCCTCGCAAAGGCCGTCGCCAAGGCTTCCGATTGCAGGTAAGAAATGAAAAGGTGCACAAAGGCTGACATAAGGGAGTACTTTTGGGGGGAAATTATTTCATTTTTTGGTCAATTCCGTTAGGGACCGGGGGACCACGGTCCCCGGTCCACTGATGGGGGACCGGGGACCGAGCCTTGGGGGACCGGGGACCGACCATCAAGGGGACCGGGGACCGCCCGACTGAGGGACCGGGGACCGGCCGTTGGGGGACCGGGGACCGTTCCTTTGGGGGACCGCGGGCCAACTGCTAGGACCAGAAAACTCAAATTTTTGATACTTTCTATAAAGTATTATTTTTAAAGTGAGGGGGCCTCTTCAAAGCTCGCCACTGGGCTACAGCGGACGGCTTCTTTTCCCAACAAAGTATTTTTCTAACGCCTTTTGTCCAAGAAAGCTTTAGCACGGTAGAAAATATAAAAGTTTTGAAATAATGGTTGGCGCCTAGCCCCGCTCACAAGAATTCTTACCGCTGCGACGCCCGGTTCTCCAGTTTCTGTTCAATACGGACTTTTGGGCGCACCCCAAAAACGCGAGGCGGGGTGGGGGCCCCGCCAGTACGAACACGCATCCCTTCCTAAATAGAAACAGTTACCTTGTTTAAAGGGTGTAGTTCACTTTATTGGTATCCAACGAGTAAACAGTGTAGAAGACACCTTATTTTTTTAATTTGTGCCACTTTATGACCTTTAGGGGGACGCTTGGTTTCTCCCAACCGCTTTACCGAAAATTCCTCCCATACATGAACAAGCTACCTGTGGTGTCCGTTTTGCGCGACCCCCTACCATAACAAATGAGACGTGTGGCGCGAGTCCCTCAAACTGGAAATTAGGCTCGGCGCGACCCCCTCTACCGAATCTACGGGCGATTGTTCATCTATGATTTCTCCGCTTCGCCTACAATTCGTACCCTTTGCGATGTTTCCTTGCTTCTGTACAATATGGACTTTTGGGCGCACCCCAGAAACGCGAGGCGGGGTGGGGGCCCCGCCAGTACGAACACGCATCCCTTCCCTAATAGAAACGGTTACCCTGGTAGAAGAGTGTAGTTCACTTTATGGGTACCCAACGAGTAAACGAGGATGTAGAAGAGTTGCGTAACGAGGCAGTGAAAAAAACAAAATAACAACCACTAGTGGTTGTTATTTTGTTGAATTTTCTTAGCGAAACTTGCAATAGCGGGGGAAAATTTGCCGCGGTGTAGGAAATGTCGGGAGCGGAGGAATTTTCAATAAAAACGCCTTCGAACTTATAAATTGTGAATAAACACGTAATTAAAATAAAACAAATACAAAGGAAAGAATAGAACATAAGAAAGAAATGTGATTTAACTGCAAATGGTCTCGTACGGAAAGTTGTCAAATGTCTTACGTAAGAGCTAAAACCCCTTACATCTTACGTAAGATGTTTCGTAACATTCCGTACGACGTTCTTCCATCTGCTTTTGCCCCTCAATTTTTATGCTCCCCTTATTGCGCCGCATTTTGAATTGAGAAACATTTTCATTTAGAAATCATTTTATTATCATTTTTTTAAAATTTACTTTTCTTTGCTACAAATGAGAATGAAAAAAGTTTTTTTAGCTTAAGTACTCGAAAACTATAAAAAAGGAAAAGCTTTTTTTCAAATTAGGAACTGAGGATGATTATCGCTTTTTTCCTAGCCACTGACACCTAAACAATCTAATTGTTGATTATCGTTTGTTTTTAAAACTGAAAACGACAAAATTTTTAGCAGTGTTTCAGTTCGTATTTGAAAAAATGATTTCCGTAAACATTCTTAACCCTGTTTTTTTGTTCCTTTAATCATTGTATCTCCTTGATTGCCCTGTCCTCATTGGCGTGTTCATGGGTCCCTAACGGTTGGTTCCCGGCCCTCTGGGAGCTGACCCGCTGTCCCCCAAAGGAACGGTCCCCGGTCCCCCAACGGCCGGTCCCCGGTCCCCCAGTCGAGCGGTCCCCGGTCCCCTTGACGGTCGGTCCCCGGTCCCCCGAGGCTCGGTCCCCGGTCCCCCAGCAGGGGACCGGGGACCGTGGTCCCCCGGTCCCTAACGGAATTGGCCCATTTTTTGGTTCGCTACACTATAATCGAACGAAGTAAATACGCTTGCGATTAAAATCCTTATCCTTTCCCGAATTCCTATCTTTGCCATTTCAGATTCCTGAACCTTCAAGTATCGAATTTGACGGACAAATGGTACGGCGAGTCGCAGAAACTCGCGGCCGCCGTGTTCAGTGTGGCTCAGAAGTTCCAGCCGACGATTATCTTCATCGATGAGATTGACTCTTTCCTCCGCGACCGTCAGTCGCACGATCACGAGGCTACAGCCATGATGAAGGCCCAGTTCATGACCCTCTGGGACGGATTCGCCAGCACCAACGACCAGGTTGGTAGAATAATGGGTCTTGACTACTTCTAGCTTCAGATCATCGTAATGGGGGCTACGAACCGACCGAAGGACGTCGACGCCGCCATTCTCCGCCGCCTTCCTGCGCGCTTCGAAGTGCCGATGCCAAGTGCCAGCCAGAGGGAGAACATATTGAAAGTGCTAACTCTTTTTTTATAAGAAAGGTGAATATTTCAGGTGATTCTCGGCAATGAAGTTCTCTCCGACAACGTCAACTTGGCAGCCATCGCCAAAGTGGCTGAGGGACTTTCAGGCTCCGATCTCAAGGAGGTTAGTCTCACTAAATTATGGATTTCTAAGTCCGTTCGATCATAAACAAGTGTTTCTTTTTTCTAAAGAAAGGTTTCACTTGATTCTATTTTGTATTTTTTTTGGGTTGGGGTGACACCCGACTCCCAGCGACGCAGCTCCGCCCATGTTTGCGTTTTACCTTTCGCTTATCTTATGTCCGTGTTTCAGGTGTGCCGCATGGCGGTGTTGTCGCGGGCGAAGGCCACTCTGGCCGACTGTGGCTCGCTGAACGAAATGCAGCCGTTGGAGGTGGACGACCTGATGAGTGCCGTGTACAAATACAGCCAAAGCGCCCGTCTGATGATCGAACACGGCCTCGACTAGCCGAATTCCGGCGGATCTCGTTGCGGCGGGTATCTAAACATCCCAGTGCGCCAAGTGCCATTCTCTTTTTCTACTTCTCCGGTTTTAACAATAAAGTTTATCGTTTTGTCTCTTTACGGAAAGAGTCTCTGCTGAATCTGGGGACCATTTTTGCTCACCATTGCTCGAGGAACCTAGAAATAGCGAAAAACGGAAGATGCATCTGGGTTGAGGGACTGGTAAACTCTCTCTCTCTCTCTCTCTCTCTCTCTCTCTCTCTCTCTCTCTCTCTCTCTCTCTCTCTCTCTCTTTCTTTCTCTCTCTTTCTCTCTCTGTGGATTGCTGCTGGTTTTCAATGCTTCTTCATGCCGACCTTCCCCCGTGGTTCCTTCATTCTGTCCTCCAGCTCGTCTCCCCATATGGCCCACAGCCTTTCATTCTTTCTGTACAGTGCGAGCGGAAGCAAATTTGTTCAGCGCCGTTATTCAACGCGTTTCAAACGGAATCTCCACGTCGCCTTCCTTCTCCAGATCCCTTCTTTGCTATTCTATCCATGATCTGTAAGTGGGGAAGTCCTGCAAGCAAATGTTCATGTCGAACACCTTCTAGCCGCCAGTTTTCAGAAGTACAACTCCTACTTCTCCAAGGGGGTTTAGTCAAAATTGAGTGAGAAAGAAAAAAGCCTTCACGACTACACCATTGGGAAAGAAAGGAAATCCCTTTTCCTCTATTGCACTTTCCATTCCTTCTAACTGAATCTAACTAGCGTCGTTGCAGAAAAGGGCGATAGAGAGCGAGAGAGGAGATGCAAAGGAAGAGAAAGGGTATACAAACACCTGATGCCAGTATGAAATATTCCTTTTTCCCCAATAGATGTGGGAACAAATGATACTTGTTTATAAGTATGTATTTTCCGCAAAAACCAATCACACGGTGAATCCCAAGCATTGCTCAGCGGCAGTTGGGATGCACTTGCCGGCATCCTTGGCACCGTGCCCAGAATCTGGAGAATTCTTCCGTGACACCAAAAATGTGTTCAGGCGGCAATTCACAGCTCGCCGGAGTCGGCGCTTTCAATGTGACCGGTGTTTAACAAAGTCTGTGGAAAATTCTGTGCACCGTTTGCATGCCGTTCTTCGCATGCTTGTTTGCAATGTGCGCACAGAATTTTCATCATCAATAATTTGAATTTTGGCTCTTTTGTACTGTAACGGCTCGGGACCCAACGCCTTCGCTACGAGACCCAACTTCTTAAAAGCACAATTTTTTCCCGATTCTAGTTCTCCGCCCACAGCTCGCGGTAAACGGCAGATTAAAGGAAAGTATCGTGAAAAAGAAAATGTAAATTGAGCCGTACGCAGGTCATTACCGTACATAAAAAATAGTTCGTGACAGCCGGCTGGCGCTCCAGCTCTTGAAGTTTGTGCTCGGTCTCGACACGAACACCCTGAGGATAACATTTCTATCTTTAAAATGCTTTTATTTATTTAATTTAACATTGAAATTTATGTTCTAATTTCTTAAAAATCTAATTATAGTACCAGCCACTCACTGAAATCGGTTTAGCAGGCTGGATAGTCAGAATAAGCCAGAACGCGAAGGGCTAAACTGCTGGTTACTGTAGCCCTTGTTCTGCTGAAATAACAATGAACGAAATTCTCAGCTTCTGAGACACTAAATCATGTGGAACTTGGTCTATAAATGGAACAAAGGTGTAACTATGCAAACTAATTTTTTCAGTTGTTGTAAATATTTCATTAAAGTGTATTCGCTTTTGCATCTATACCCCCTGATCAGGAGGTGCCATGTGCTGAAAGAATTAGTTTGCATAGATTCGAGTACGCTGATTCCGAAAATGTATATAATTGCTCATAATATGTCCCCCGTCCATGAGAATTTCGTTCATTTATTTGCAACTAAAATATAGTGTTAGGTCCCGCAACGAAATCATGCGCCGCTGCGACAAAGGATGCGGCGAGCTGTGCGCCATTTTTAGACGAAAATTATCTTTGAAAACATGGAAAAGTAGCTAATAAATTGAATTTCCGGAGGCAATTTTCCTGAACAACACAAAAGTTGCTCCGGTGAGATATTAAGTTTTACGTGTATTTCTTTTTAACGGATGAATTTTGAGAATCCAAAAAATTGCCTCCGAAAGTTCAATATATCAGCTACCGTTTCGACTTTAGAACACAGAAAAATATGCACTATGCGCAAATCGCTAGAGTCGGAAAATTTCAATTGCTGTCCGATGTTTAGCAGCCGGTCATTTTCAAAGCCACGGTGAGATCTCGCCCAAGTGAGGACGGACCTGGCACTGGTCCAAGAAATCCATACTGACTACGGTAATTCTTTCAAAATACATTGAAAATTCAAATGCCGCGCTCACGGGATTTAGACGCTGAGTCATACACCCAGCGTACACCTTGACTTGTCAACGGCGCGATTTTTAAATTTCAATAATTTTTCAAATGAATTACCGTAACCAGTACGGATTCCTTGGACGAGTGCCAAGTCCGCCTTGACTTGGGGGGCTGGTATCGCTGGTCTCGCCATGAAGCGCCCACGGTTTCCATTGGGCGGCGAGCTGTGAATTAAAATTTCTTAAATTACGTTTGGTTTTTACGTTATTTCTTGCCTTTTTTTATAATATCAACTTAAAAATCCCTCAATTTTCGAATTTCAAGATCAAAATTAGAAAAATAGCAGGAAATGATGTAAAAAGCAAATGGAATTTAAGAAATTTTAATTGCCGCCTGAACACATTTTTGGTGTCACGGAAGAATTCCCCAGATTCTGGGCACGGTGCCAAGGATGCCGGCAACTGCCGGTCGGGACACGTCGTGATCACATTCTTGCATCCAATACCTAGAAACATATTTCAAAAGGCGTTCAGTTTTGGCCGGTGGGAGAAAGTGCGCCCCATTGTCATGTCTCTCCAGAGGCAGTCCTTTAACCACCTTTGGCTGTAGCCGGCTGGGAGCTCCGAGTTTAAATTTTATTTTTATTCCAGTTAGTCTACTTAATATTTTTCACTTTATTTATGCCCCCGGACTATTACATTTATTTTTCTTCACTCTTGACCCAGTCCCGCCCCATTCTATGCTCATTCTACTGCTTGGCACCCCGATCCTTGGTGACTCCGTTTTCTTCTCTCTACCCCTCTCTATTGATCGGTTATATGTCCCTACTGACCATCTTGTGTGTTTGAATGTTGATTTGCGCCGTAGGAATGCTGGGGGAGCTCTGGATGATGCTAAGCGCACTTTGGGAGATATTTGGTTTTGGCGGCTTTGCTTATGCTCTTCTTTCCGTGACTGTGAATTTATATTTTATTATTTTTATGGTTTATTTTTAAAAACCAACGAAAGTCGTTTCAGTTGACGAATGTCTTCTGACGAAAGCGACGGTGATTACCAGGTGGGAAAGGTCGAGGAGGACGACGATGACGTTAGTTTTTTTCTGTTTTCGTTAAAATTAAATGTATAGATGAGGTCGGGTTCGGAATCGGGCAGCGGAGAGGAAGAGGAGGCTCCGAAAAAGCAGACGAAGAAGAGAAAGATCGAAAGTGATGATGAAGAAGAGGAAGAGGACAGCGAGGAGGAAGACTCGGACGAGGAGACCAGCAAAAAGTCCAAAAAGAAGAAGAAGAAGGTTGGCTGACTTTGATTTTTTTTAAACCTGATGTTTTTCTAGAAGTCTCGCCGTCCCCGTGGATCGGACTTCATCTTGCAAGACGTCGATGTGGATGACGAAGAGGTGGAGGAAGGAGATTGGGAAGATGACGATGACAGAGCGCTGGAACCGAATGAGAAGGAGGAGGCCGAAAAGTACATGAAACAACTGGACGCAGAAAGGAGGCGCAACGAAAGGAACAAATTCGCGTAAGTAGGGCGTAGGATACTCAGAGAGAGCCAAATTGTAGTGGAATGAACGAGGATGAAATCGGACGCTACTTCGAGAACAAGTACAAGAGCTCCGCCCCCACAAGAGACCTTCTCGAGGATGATGGAGCCATTGGTGAGTGTTGAATAGCGTTTTCTTTTTTGTTTTTGTAACAATAGCATATTTCTTGCTTCAGATGACATCTCTCAGCATGGACTGTTGCCATGTACAAAAGACCCAAATTTGTGGATAGTCAAGTGTCGCATGGGAGAGGAGAAGCTGGTCGCGATGCAGCTCATGAGGAAGTACCTCGCTTATGAGCAAACGGATGAGGTGGGATCTCTCTCTCTCTCTCTCTCTCTCTCTCTCTCTCTCTCTCTCTCTCTCTCTCTCTCTCTCTCTCTAATCAACCCTCTTTCAGCCTATCCAAATCAAGTCGATCATCGTGAAGGAGGGACTGAAGGGTATCATCTACGTCGAGTCCTACAAACAGTCTCATGTGGCCAGTGCCATCGAGGGCATTTCCGCCCTTAATTCCTTTAACATTACCGTAGGTTCCCACTTAGTCCTTTAAACAAAAATCATTTCAGATGGTTCCCATCAAAGACATGGTGGATTGTCTTAAAGTGACGAAGGACACGCCCACTCTGAGGGCGGGAACCTACGTCCGTCTGAAGAGAACCATGTTCAAAGACGACCTGGCCATGGTATTCGACTTAATTTTTAATTGAAATGGACATTTTTTTAGGTCGATTGGGTGGATATACCGCAGAACAAGGTCAATCTGAAGCTCGTTCCCAGGATAGACTACGGCCGTATGCGAGGAGCCCTCAGAACTGTTGGTTTTCTATTTTTTTTTCTTACTTTATTGGTTTTAAAGGATGCCGATCGCAGCTACAAAATGAAGCGTCGTCCGCAGGCGAAGCTTTTCGATTTGGACAGAGTCAAGTAGAATTTCTGAATTTTCCGAAATTTATTTTATTTTCCAGGGAAATTGGAGGAGAGGTGACTAACGACGGAGACTTTATCATCTTCGAAGGAAATCACTATCGAAGGGGCTTCCTCTACAAATCCTTCCCCATGAATGCCATTGTGAGTCTTTTCGTTTAAAGGTCTAATTGTGCTTCAGCTTGCCGAAGGAGTAAAGCCGTCTCTGGCCGAGCTGGAGAGGTTCCAAGAAGTCAACGAGGACCTCAAGTCTTCGCGTAAGTCTTTCTTTCCAATTGAGAAAATCCTGAGTTTAGTGGAAACGACGACTGTGAAGGACCACGTGCAGTACTTTGCTCCTGGAGACAATGTGGAGGTCACGGAGGGAGAATTGCTCAACCTCCGCGGTAAGATCCAGACCATCGACGGGGACAAGATCGTCATGATGCCCGATCACGAGGATCTCAAGGTAAATCTCCTGTTGACAGGGCTAATTGTGCTTTAGGAACCCCTGACGTTGAATGCTTCGGAGCTGCGCAAGTACTTCAAGAACGGAGACCACGTTAAGGTGATCTCCGGTCGCTACGAAGGTGACACGGGAATGGTGGTCCGCGTGGAGGACAACCTCGTTGTTTTGATCAGTGACTTGGGTGTCCAGGAGGTGATTTCTACTTTATTTTCCCATTTACAAGATCTATTTTATAGAGAAAAGTACGTCCTCGTGACATTCAACTGTGCGCGGACGTGACGACTGGAGTGGATTCGCTCGGTCAGTTCCAGTACCACGACTTGGTGATGCTGGATCAGACTTCGGTCGGAGTGATCATTCGCCTGGAGAGGGAACACGTGGAAATACTCGATATGCACGGAAATGTAAGGTCCCATTGTTTCTCTGTCATAAAAGGATTCACAGGTGATGAGGATCAAACCGCAGTCGATCCAGGGAAAGAAGGACGACAAGTTCGCCAAGGCCCTCGACAGCCAGGGCAACAGTGTGGAGGTCAAGGACATGGTCAAGATCATCGACGGACCCTTTGCAGTGGGGGAAAAATGAGAAATGTTGGGATATGGAATTGTTTTAGCCCAAGAAGAACGACGAGGAGAAACAGGGAGAGATAAAGCATCTCTACCGCTCTTTTGCCTTCATATACTCCAGGAAACACACGGAGAACGGAGGGATTTTCGTCTGTCGCCCCAAACAGTTGCTCCTCATGGGCGCCAAAACCGGAAGAAGTAAGGTTTTGTCATTTTGGGAGTACTAAAGAAGGAACCACTTTGGGAGGCATGAGATATTTCGTTAGAAACACAGTACAAAAGGTACTCTAAATATGATTGAAATTGGAACTTTTTAGCCGAGGTTGCTCCGATGCAACGTCTCTCGATGGCCACGCCTGGAGACCCCTTCAAATCGCCGCGTCACAACGGATCGGCCACTCCCGCCCACTCCAGTAACAACAGTGTTGGTGGTCGTAGTGTGCGAGGAGGACAGACCCCCGGAGGCGGAATGAGTGAGTCCGGGGATCAATTCCCTATTTACCCTCTTTTTAGTGCAACTGGGAACGGGTCCTCAAGCGAATCGTGTGAGGAGGGACAACCAACTGATCGGAAAGACTGTCAGGATCACTCTTGGTCCTATGAAGGTGCGTAACTATATTACTTTTGCTAATAGCTTACATTTAGGGATACGTTGGTGTTGTAAAGGACGCTACGGAGCAGACGGCCCGTGTGGAGCTCCACTCCAGTTGCAAGACTATATCTGTCGATCGCTCCCGCATCATGTGCGTGGGAGACGCCACTCCTGGAACTGCGGTACCGAGCATGACTGCCTACTCTCGCACGCCCGCGCAGGGCATGGACAGCGGCCGCACTCCGGCCTACACGTCGAGGACGCCGGCCTACAGCAGTGCGGCCACGCCCATGTACGGAGCACAGACGCCGGCCGCCGACAGCGGAAGAACGCCGCGTTACGGAGGAGCTACGCCCGCTTATGGAGGCGGCAGGACGCCCGCCTACGACATGGGAGGACGCACCCCCGCGTACGAGAGCGGACGGACTCCCGGCTACGACAGCGGACGCACCCCTGCCTACGACAGTGGACGCACGCCTAACTATGACGGAGGCAGGACGCCCGCCTACGAGAGTGGAGGTTAGTTTGGGGATTTAGCTATAGGTTCGGGCCATACATGGGCGGGATGCCTATCAATTTTCAAAAATGCCCAAGGTTTTTATGACGGTTTAGGTTTGGCGCCCATATGGGAAAATTTCCATATGGTTTTTTTCAAGACGTGGTTCCTAATAGTAAAAGAAAATAGCTGCCCCAGCAATTGGGACATTGGAAAAGTTATGAAGTTTGAATTTCACAGGTCTACTAAACGACAAATTTGCCGAAAACTGACATTGGTTAGCAAGGTTTTTTTGCGTCTTATTCCGCAAAATACGGGGTGTCTTTAACCTTTTCTCTGAATGACCTTCAAAACCTTGCTATCCTATGTCAGTTTTATAATTTAGTACGCCTGTGAAAATCAAACTTGTCACGCTGGAACTCGTTGGTTCTGTTCCCCTTAGGTATGAAAATTGTTAAGTGGTGGAAGTGGCTGGTTAGAAATTTTTATCCAACGAGGTAGTTTTAAGTATAAAGGTATTTTTAAAGGGGTTTTTTTAAAAGTATAAAGTTATTTTTCACAATATGGCCCCACATGGTACATATTCCGCTGCGCAAAATTCCAGCCCACGTATGGTTCGGGCTGCAACCGCCTGGTGAGCTGTAACGCCCGAGAACGACAGCCTTGGGGAGAAATTCTTCTTCTATTAACCCTTTTTTGTTTAGGAAGGACTCCTGGCTACGACATGGGAGGGGGAAACAAGACTCCTGCTTACGACGTGGGTGGCCGTACGCCCGCCTACGAGTCGATGCCCACTCCTGCCAGGAACGACAGCAGGGACAGCGATGATGAGGATGAGGTACTCTTTGTTACCGTGTCTTCTGAATCGCCCATTTTCAGAGGAGGGAGCCGCCGTCGTACGAACCGTCTTCCCCGATGTACGTGGCACCGACGCCGGGTGGTCTGAATCCGCAGACTCCCGGAGTCTATATGCCCGAGACGCCGATGGGCAACTACAACCCGGCGACCCCCGGAAACATGTACGATTACGCGGCTCCGTCGCCCTTCGTTCATAACAACTACGGAGGGGCCGGCGACTCTGGAAACAAGACCATTCGTGAGTTAGGGTTAGAGTCAGTTATAAGGATTTTGGTTTCAGCTCAGCATTTCCTGGATCAAGGAGAGTGGGTGTTGGAGAATCTGTACGTTACGATCAAGGACAATCACGACGAGGGACGCTACCACGGAAGGGAGGCCATCATCAGCCGCGTTCTGGTGAGAAACCCTGCTTTTCGGTTTGCAATAACAGACTTGCAGGACGGAAGGTGCCAGTGCTACATTCCGGATCTCAAGGTGTCTGCGGACGCCGATTTCGATCAGATCTTGCCCGTGGGGCCTACCACCGGAGACAATGTAAGTTCATCTTTTTGTAAACTGAAAAGCGTGTCTGCCCGCGAATATCTGAGGTGCCCATGGCTGGACAGGGAACGTTTGGGGCCTCGGTACGTAAGCCCCCCAAATGGTGCCTCGTTGGCAACGTAATCCCTTTTAATTCGTGCTTAACATTTTTAACCAAACGCCGAAATACGTAGGTACCACAAACACCTCACGTCCAGCTATGGAGGTGCCGGGCGAACGAGTGTGGCAGTTTCTCTCAAAGGAAGGATATCTCGAATGGGGAACTGGAATTTTATGAACGTTGCCACGGGCATTTAAAAAAGCTGCAATTGCGTTTTTCTTTTAATTGAAATTGTCTTGCAGAGATCGCTCAAAACCTTTAAAAGTGGGTAGAAATCACTTGTACACTTGTAATGGTGGTGGGAACTTTCCGGTATTCAAAAAGAGATTAAGTTAGAAAGTTTCACATGAAATTCTATTCCTTTAAGCCGCCTATAGTTCTTCGGAAGGGATTTTCAAAAAACTCCTCGAATGGATTCTTAATTACTTCTTCAGGCTCGTGTGATCTACGGAGACGAGGTCGGAGCTATGGGAACGGTGGTCTCTTGCGAGGATAACGACTGCTGCATCAAGGTACCTCTTTGCTTCTCTCTCTCTCTCTCTCTCTCTCTCTCTCTCTCTCTCTCCTAATTCGCCTCTTTTCAGTCCGCGGACGGAGTGAAGATGGCGCCGACCAGCTACTGCTGCAAGATGGACCATCGTGACTGAGAAGAAAGGGTTCTGGAAGAAAACGGCTAATTATTTTCGTATTTCCCGATGATTGTGTTGTATTTACCGTCTCCGAGAGTTGTTGTGAAACGTTGATGTTACGCGTGT